>JBBDGP010002957.1:730000-786681 GCA_037952835.1 Lithobates septentrionalis | reverse complement strand
TTTCCCCTTTTCCACAGTCATAAGGCCATTTGTTACAGAGTAGACTGATCTAGCCATTCAAATTTATTAAGTGAAAATTTGGATTTTGTCATATCTTCTTAATCTCAGTTAAAGCGAATGGTTTATTGCACAAAGCTGCATAGGGCGGGAGGTTTCCTGCACTGGGCTGTGTCCAGACTGAATCTTGTACCATAATGTAACAAGAATGCAGATACAGCTGCTTGTCTGAAACATAACTTGATGTGATTGGCCAACCACTGCCTGTTTTTATAGTGGTTTAAAGTCTGCCAATATTTTACATTTTTTTTTTTTTTTAATGTGCCCCTTCACCTTTATGCCATAATGTGCTCCAAGGCTGGCCTGTCACTGCTCCTGTTGATTCCGGTACTTCCCTCTTCACCTGCCTGGTCTTCCTTTCAAGTTCTGTCTCTTCGGCCGCTTGAATGGCTGGACCACCATGACGTCCCTCCCCACGCATGCGCATGGGAGTCACATCACCACAGCACAGACCGGGTGCTGTAAATGTAGTCAGAGCTGCTGACAGGCCAGGAGAGGCATTTATGACAGAAGAGACCAGAGTTTTTAAGTCTGCTAGGAGTATTTTGTGGGTACAAGGACTGTGGCATATGTGCAAAGCGTGTTATGTGAGCAGGACTAAAGCGTAACTTCACCCTAAAGGGAAAGTTACGCTTTATGACCTCCTCCCCCCCTCTTCTGTTTTTGCCACACATCTATTTTTTTTTGGGGGGGGGGGGGACGTAACTGGGGGAAGTTCTCCTCCTCCCTTCTCCTTCTTCTCTCCTCCTTCTTCTCCTCCTCCTTCTTCTCCTCCTCCTCCTTCTCCTTCTCCTCCTCCTCCTCCTCTCCTCCTCCTCCTCTCTTCTCCTCCTCCTCCTTCTTCTTCTCCTCCTCCTTCTTCTTCTTCTCCTCCTCCTTCTTCTTCTCCTCCTCCTCCTTCTTCTCCTCCTCCTCCCTTCTTCTCCTCCTCCTCCTTCTTCTTCTCCTCCTCCTTCTTCTTCTCCTCCTCCTTCTTCTCCTCCTCCTCCTCCTTCTTCTTCTTCTTCTTCTCCTCCTCCTTCTTCTCCTCCTCCTTCTTCTCCTCCTCCTCCTCCTCCCTCCCTCCTCCTCCTCCCTCCCTCCTCCCTCCTCCCTCCTCCCTCCCTTCTCCCCCCCCCCTTCTCCCCCCCCCTTCTCCTCCTCCGCAAAGCAGCTGTATTTCACTTTTGAATTAGTGTTACTAAACCCAGGAGCCTGCATTCACTATATCAGGTCTCCCGCAGTACACAGAACATGGAAATGCAATTATTTTAGTAAATATAAACTGCTAAAGACCTTTTCACATCAGCAGTATATAGCAGTCTTGTGACTTCTATCAGTGTCTGGTTAAAGCCTGAAGGAGAAGTTTTCATTCTCCTCTGACTGTCCTATGAGGCTGCAGGACCCGGACTTTCTGTATGGACAGTGCTGATTTGGCCCTGTGCTGATCACATGCACTCTTCCCCCCCCCCCCCCCCCCCCAAAAAAAAAACACTCTAGCAATACACACCAAACTGAGCATGTGCAGAGTGCCTCATGGGCTCTGTTCTATCAGCAGATGGATTGGAGACAATAAAAGGAGAGGATCAGAGAAGACAGGATCAAACGGCCTTTTTACACAATGCAGAGGATTAACCCCTTCGGTTCTACAGTGAGTATAACAAGCATGCTTTACTGCATATACAGACTGATTTTACTGTTGTGGGTTTAGTAACACAAATGATCGTCCGTTTTATATATATATATATATATATATATATATATATATATATATATATAATATATATATATATATATATATATATATATATATATATATATATATACACATACATATATATATATATGTAATTTTTTTTTTTGCATGCTAATCTCAGATCGAATCTGATGAGTTTTTTAAAGTCACCAAAACTCCGTACGACAAAAAAAAAAAATCGGAAGTGATGTTATGTGTTGTAATGCATTTGTATTGCATTTTTGAACGACAGCTGTACTGATTAAAAGAAAATCGTACTGATCTGGCATCTTACGAAAAAAAAAGATTAGTGCATGTCCGATAGAATAATATCATATGAACGGTCATGACCGGCTCTCGAAAGCTCTGTACTAATGATCTGATTATCGTACGAAATCGAAAAGCCTTCGAAAGCGGTATTTTCCGTACGATTTTCTGATCGTGTGTACGGGGCTTAAAGGGGAGTTCCGGCCGTTTTTTTTTTTTTTTTTTGTAGCTGCTGACTTTTAATAAGGACACTTACCTCCCAGCGAGCCCGCGATGTCGCCCCCCCCCCCCCCGAGGTGCCTCCATCCTAACTAAGGGAAACGGGCAGTGGAGCCTTGCGGCTTCACTGCCAGTTTCCTACTGCGCATGCGTGAGCGGCGCTCTGCTCTGTGAATGGCCCCGTTGTTTCTTGGGACACACACATGTCCCAGAAGGCAACGAGGCCGCTCATCTTAGGAGGAGGAAGCGCCGCGGAATAGGAAGAGGCAGATTAGGCAGACTGCCTAGCAACAGGGGTTTCAGGTAAGTTAAAAAAAAAATTTTCAAATTTTTTTTTTAATTTTTTTAATGAATTTTAATGCCATTTCCTTTTTTAGGATGGACCTCCACTTTAAGTTCTGCTTTTAGGAAGAGTTTGGATTCTTTTCTTTCTTTAGGTAGAAGTAAGGTTGGCTTGATTCCTCCAAAGTGAGGGAAATTCCCAGTTATCACCAGAACTAGTGTCCCTATTGGAAGATTCCCCCTCTATCACTATTCTTCTGACAAATCAACATTTTGGAATTTTCTTTCACTCTCACTGTAGGTGACAATGATCACCAGGACGAATAGAGAGGGTGAGTTTACCTAACTGGGACAAGGACAGCAATAAAAACTTCACAGGGGTCCTAATCCCTCTCCACTCTATCCAAAACTAAAATGTCTGGGTTCTACTAAAGGAAAATGTGTCTGATGCTAATCCCCATTGGCCCTCAAGGGGGCAGCCTTAGGCAGTGTGTGAGCCCTGTACCCTCGTCCTCTCTTTGATGGCTCACCTATAATAGAGGCCGTCTTGTTGTTTTTTTCCTCAAGTGGATGTTGCTGGTACTGATGCTCCTTTCCTGGATCTAGCAATCTCCTCCACTTGTATACTATTATTATTATTATTATTATTATTATTATTATTATACATGTTGTTATATATAGCGCCAACAGTTTGCGCAGCGCTACTACATTGCAGTGGTCATTTTTCTATTTCTGACAATTGTATATTAGCTGTTCCTTTGACTGTGTACATGATCTAACAATACCAGCTGATGACATTAACCGCTCAGCGACCGCCCTGCGCAGATATACTGCGGCGAGGCGGCCGCTCTGCCACTTCCGGGTCTGGGGTGTGAGCGTGCCACCGGCGACATGCTTACGCTGTGGTTGGCTCCCACTGTGTCCAATCAGCGGGTCCAGCAGGCCTGATATCCGCCAGGACCCGCTGATCATTCCAGAGATCAGCAGAACAGCAGTCTGCCTGTGTAAACACAGCAGATCACTGTTCTTTGAGAAGGGAAGGCGGAGATCCTGTGTTTTTTTGTTAAGCAGGAACACAGATCTCTGTCTTCTTACAGAGCTACCATCCCTCACGCAGTTAGAAATCCCTCTCGGGGAGCACATTAACCCTTTGATCGCCCCTGATGTTGACCCCTTTCCTGCCAGTGTTATTAGTACAGTGACGGTGCGTATTTTTAGTACTGATCACTGTATTGGTGTCACTGGTCCCCAAAAAAGTGTCACTTAGTGTCCAATAGGTTCGCCGCAATGTCGCAGTCTCGCTAAAAATCGCTGATCGGCCCCATTACTAGTAAAAAATAAATCAATAAAAATTCCATAAAAATATCCTATAGTTTGTAGACGCTATAACTTTTTTTTTTTTTGTGCAAACCAATCAATGTACGCTTATTTGAATTTTCTTTTACCAAAAATTGATGTCCTTTTCTTCCCACAAATAGAGCTTTCTTTTGGTGGTATTTAATCACCTCCCTTTTTTTTTTTTTTTTTTTTTTTTGCGCTATCAACAAAAAGACTGACAATTTAAAAAAAAAAAAAACAATATTTTTTACTTTTCTGCTATAAAACCTATCCAGTAAAAAAAATCTAATTTCATAATGGGCTAAATTGATGAAGAAATTTGTGGGGTTTTTTTTTTTTGGTATGTTTCATATCAGAAAGTAAAATTTTTTTTTTTTTTTTTTTTTTTTTTTTAATTGTCGCTCTTTTATTGTTAGCGCAAAAAATAACTGCAGAGGTGATTAAGAGACCTTGCACACTGGGGCGGTTTGCAGGCGCTATTGCGCTGATAATAGCGCCTGCAAACCGACCCGAAAGTGCCGCTGCTTTGTTTCCAGTGTGAAAGCCCTGAGGGCTTGCACACTGGAGCGATGCGCTGGCAGGACGGTAAAAAAAGTCCTGCCAGCAGCATCTTCGGAGCAGTGAAGGAGCGGTGTGTATACCGCTCCTTTACCGCTCCTGGCCATTGAAATCAATGGGACGGCGCGGCTATACCGCCGGCAAAGCGCCTCTGCAGAGGCGCTTTGCGGTGGTATTTAACCCTTTCTCGGCCGCTAGCGGGGGTAAAACCGCCCCGCTAGCGGCCGCATACCGACGGTAAAACGCCGCTAATAATAGTGGCGTTTTACCACCGACGCCGCCCCAGTGTGCAAGAGCACTAAATACCACCAAAAGAAAGCTCCATTTGTGGGAAGAAAAGGACATCAATTTTATTTGGGTACAGCATCAGTTAAAATAACGCAGTGCCGGATCGCAAAAAATGGCCTGGTCATGAAGGCGGGGTAAACCTTCCGGAGCTGAAGTGCTTAATGTGCAGGTGTAGGATCAGGCTGTGTGAAGGGGTACAAGGGGTGTCCTCTGGGATATCAGTCACTTATACAAATATGTGTGTCAAAATTCTGTGCAGTCTAGAAATAGCCCGCTTCATTCACTATGCGGTTTAAAGAAATGCTTAGCTGTGCACCATTATCTGAGCTGACCACATAACAGGGGCGCTTTTCATAGCAGTGCTTTCATTTACTCTTAGCCGTCGTTCACATTGAATGCGGCTGTGAAATCATGCGACTTCATCTGAAATTGCACGATTGTAAAGATGCATTTCAGTGCGACTTTGAAGACTTCTGTGCGGCTTCATGCACAAATGTCTAGGCAAGTTGCAACCGAAATTGCCAAAAGTAGTGCAGGAACTACTTTTTCAAATTGATGCGGCACCGCAAAGTCAGCGTCGCACCGATTTGGGCAGTGCCATTGCTGAGAATAGGGTGCAACTTGTCCATCGCATTACAAGTCGCTCCAATGTGAACGAGGGCTCAGCGTTAAGGTTGCCACCTCATCCCTTTAAACCCGAACACATATGGATTACACAGGTTCTGAGGCTAATTTAATGCAGAGAAGGCACCCAAATTAGTTTAATTACCACCAGGGGCGTTGCTAGGTCTACAAAAGATCTGGGGCTAGAGCCCATAGCAGTGAAGTAAAGAAAGTCATATGATTGGGCGGGCATACACATGTATATAATATATGTGTGTGTGTAATAATATATGTATGTATCATTACATCAGGGTCCCCATAGAGCCTCCCCCTTGCATCAGGGTCCCCATAGAGCCTCCCCCTTGCATCGTGGTCCCCAGAGAGCCTCCCCCTTGCATCGGGGTCCCCAGAGAGCCTCCCCCTTGCATCGGGGTCCCCAGAGAGCCTCCCCCTTGCATCGGGGTCCCCAGAGAGCCTCCCCCTTGCATCGGGGTCCCCAGAGAGCCTCCCCCTTGCATCGGGGTCCCCAGAGAGCCTCCCCCTTGGATCGGGGTCCCCAGAGAGCCTCCCCCTTGGATCGGGGTCCCCAGAGAGCCTCCCCCTTGGATCGGGGTCCCCAGAGAGCCCCCCCACTTACATTGGGGTCCCCAGAGAGCCCCCCCATTTACATTGGGGTCCCCAGAGAGCCCCCCCACTTACATCGGGGTCACCAAAGAGAGGGCAGGCAGTGAGAGATGATGTCATTTCTCTGCTGCCTGCGGCTGCGCAGTGAGCAGAACAGCAGTGATGCAGGGCAGCTGGTGAGAGATGATGTCATCTCTCTGCTCTCTCCCCCGCCCGGCTCTCTGGTGCTGCCTGCTGCACTCGCGGCCCGGCTGCAGAGAGGCCACGGCCGTCTCTGAGAGACTCGGGGCTTTGGGCCCCAGATTCGGGGCTATAGCCCCAAAAGCCACTCTCTAGCGACGCCACTGATTACCACCTTAACCACTTGACGACCGCCTCACGCCGATGTACGTCGGCAAAGTGGCACGGACAGGCAAAATCACGTACAGGGTACGTGATTTGCCTTCCGCGGGTGGGGGGTCCGATCGGACCCCCCCCCCCCGGTGCCCGAGGCGGTCGTCGTCTGTCCAGCGGCGATCGGTGGTGAGGGGGAGACCATCCGTTCGTGGCCCCCCCCCCTCGCGATCGCCGCCGGCCAATCGAATCATTCCTTTGCTGCTGTATGCTAAACAGCAGCAAAGGAAATGATGTCATCTCTCCTCGGCTCGGTAATTTCCGTTCCGGCCCGAGGAGAGAAGACATCAATGTGAGTGCACCAACACACACACACACAGTAGAACATGCCAGGCACACAAAACACCCCGATCCCCCCCCCCGATCGCCCCCCGATCCCCCCCCAATCCCCCCCCCCCCCCCCCCCCGTCACAAACTGACACCAGCAGTTTTTTTTTTTTTTTCTGATTACTGCATAGTGTCAGTTTGTGACAGTTACAGTGTTGGGACAGATACTGTTACCCCCCTTTAGGTCTAGGGTACCCCCCTAACCCCCCCTAATAAAGTTTTAACCCCTTGATCACCCCCTGTCACCAGTGTCACTAAGCGATCATTTTTCTGATCGCTGTATTAGTGTCGCTGGTGACGCTAGTTAGGGACATAAATATTTAGGTTCGCCGTCAGCGTTTTATAGCGTCAGGGACCCCCATATACTATCGAATAAATGTTTTAACCCCTTGATTGCCCCCTAGTTAACCCTTTCACCACTGATCACCGTATAACCGTTACGGTTGACGCTGGTTAGTTTGTTTATTTTTTATAGTGTCAGGGCACCCGCCGTTTATTACCGAATAAAGGTTTAGCCCCCTGATCGCCCGGCGGTGATATGCGTCGCCCCAGGCAGCGTCAGATTAGCGCCAGTACCGCTAACACCCACGCACGCAGCATACGCCTCCCTTAGTGGTATATTATCTGAACGCATCAATATCTGATCCGATCAGATCTATACTAGCGTCCCCAGCAGTTTAGGGTTCCCAAAAACGCAGTGTTAGCGGGATCAGCCCAGATACCTGCTAGCACCTGCGTTTTGCCCCTCCGCCCGGCCCAGCCCAGCCCACCCAAGTGCAGTATCGATCGATCACTGTCACTTACAAAAGACTAAACCGCATAACTGCAGCGTTCGCAGAGTCAGGCCTGATCCCTGCGATCGCTAGCAGTTTTTTTGGTAGTATTTTGGTGAACTGGCAAGCACCAGCCCCAGGCAGCGTCAGGTTAGCGCCAGTACCGCTAACACCCACGCATGCACCGTACACCTCCCTTAGTGGTATAGTATCTGAACGGATCAATATCTGATTCGATCAGATCTATACTAGCATCCCCAGCAGTTTAGGGTTCTCACAAACGCAGTGTTAGCGGGATCAGCCCAGATACCTGCTAGCACCTGCGTTTTGCCCCTCCGCCCGGCCCAGCCCACCCAAGTGCAGTATCGATCGATCACTGTCACTTACAAAAGACTAAAACGCATAACTGCAGCGTTCGCAGAGTCAGGCCTGATCCCTGTGATCGCCAACAGATTTTTTGGTAGCGTTTTGGTGAACTGGCAAGCGCCAGCGGCCTAGTACACCCCGGTCGTAGTCAAACCAGCACTGCAGTAACACTTGGTGACGTGGCGAGTCCCATAAGTGCAGTTCAAGCTGGTGAGGTGGCAAGCACAAGTAGTGTCCCGCTGCCACCAAAAAGACAAACACAGGCCCGTCGTGCCCATAGTGCCCTTCCTACTGCATTCGCCAATCCTAATTGGGAACCCACCGCTTCTGCAGCGCCCGTACTTCCCCCATTCACATCCCCAACCAAATGCAGTCTGCTGCATGAGAGGCATTTTCTTTATGTCCTCCCGAGTACCCCTACCCAGCGAACGCCCCCAAAAAAGATATTGTGTCTGCAGCTAGCGCGGATATAGGCGTGACACCCGCTATTATTGTCCCTCCTGTCCTGACAATCCTGGTCTTTGCATTGGTAAATGTTTTGAACGCTACCATGCACTAGTTGAGTATTAGGGTACAGCATTGCACAGACTAGGCACACTTTCACAGGGTCTCCCAAGATGCCATCGCATTTTGAGAGACCCGAACCTGGAACCGGTTACAGTTATAAAAGTTAGTTACAAAAAAAGTGTAAAAAAAAAAAATATATATATATATATAAAATAAAAAAAAATAGTTGTCGTTTTATTGTTCTCTCTCTCTCTATTCTCTCTATTGTTCTGCTCTTTTTTACTGTATTCTATTCTGCAATGTTTTATTGTTATTATGTTTTATCATGTTTGCTTTTCAGGTATGCAATTTTTTATACTTTACCGTTTACTGTGCTTTATTGTTAACCATTTTTTTGTCTTCAGGTACGCCATTCACAACTTTGAGTGGTTATACCAGAATGATGCCTGCAGGTTTAGGTATCCTCTTGGTATCATTCTTTTCAGCCAGCGGTCGGCTTTCATGTAAAAGCAATCCTAGCGGCTAATTAGCCTCTAGACTGCTTTTACAAGCCGTGGGAGGGAATGCCCCCCCCCCCCCCACCGTCTTCCGTGTTTTTCTCTGGCTCTCCTGTCTCAACAGGGAACCTGAAAATGCAGCCGGTGATTCAGCCAGCTGACCATAGAGCTGATCAGAGACCAGAGTGGCTCCAAACATCTCTATGGCCTAAGAAACCGGAAGCTACGATCATTTTATGACTTAGATTTCGCTGGATGTAAATAGCGCCATTGGGAAATTGGGGAAGCATTTTATCACACCGATCTTGGTGTGGTCAGATGCTTTGAGGGCAGAGGAGAGATCTAGGGTCTAATAGACCCCAATTTTTTCAAAAAAGAGTACCTGTCACTACCTATTGCTATCATAGGGGATATTTACATTCCCCGAGATAACAATAAAAATGATTAAAAAAAAATAAAAATGAAAGGAACAGTTTAAAAATAGGATAAAAAAGCAAAAAAATAATAAAGAAAAAAAAAAAAAAAAAAGCACCCGTCGCCCCCTGCTCTCGCACTAAGGCGAACGCAAGCGGCGGTCTGTCGTCAAACGTAAACAGCAATTGCACCATGCATGTGAGGTATCACCGCGAAGGTTAGATCGAGGGCAGTAATTTTTGCAGTAGACCTCCTCTGTAAATCTAAAGTGGTAACCTGTAAAGGCTTTTAAAGGCTTTTAAAAATGTATTTATTTTGTTGCCACTGCACGTTTGTGCGCAATTGTAAAGCATGTCATGTTTGGTATCCATGTACTCGGCCTAAGATCATCTTTTTTATTTCATCAAACATTTGGGCAATATAGTGTGTTTTAGTGCATTAAAATTTAAAAAAGTGTGTTTTTTCCCCAAAAAATGCGTTTGAAAAATCGCTGCGCAAATACTGTGTGAAAAAAAAAAAATGAAACACCCACCATTTTAATCTGTAGGGCATTTGCTTTAAAAAAATATATAATGTTTGGGGGTTCAAAGTAATTTTCTTGCAAAAAAAAAAAACTTTTTCATGTAAACAATAAGTGTCAGAAAGGGCTTTGTCTTCAAGTGGTTAGAAGAGTGGGTGATGTGTGACATAAGCTTCTAAATGTTGTGCATAAAATGCCAGGACAGTTCAAAACCCCCCCCAAATGACCCCATTTTGGAAAGTAGACACCCCAAGCTATTTGCTGAGAGGCATGTCGAGTCCATGGAATATTTTATATTGCGACACAAGTTGCGGGAAAGAGACAATTTTTTTTTTTTTTTTGTACAAAATTGTCACTAAATGATATATTGCTCAAACATGCCATGGGAATATGTGAAATTATACCCCAAAATACATTCTGCTGCTTCTCCTGAGTACGGGGATACCACATGTGTGAGACTTTTTGGGAGCCTAGCCGCGTACGGAACCCCGAAAACCAAGCACCGCCTTCAGGCTTTCTAAGGGCGTGAATTTTTGATTTCTCTCTTGACTGCTTATCACAGTTTCGGAGACCATGGAATGCCCAGGTGGCACAAACCCCCCCCAAATGACCCCATTTTGGAAAGTAGACACCCAAAGCTATTTGCTGAGAGGTATAGTGAGTATTTTGCAGACCTCACTTTTTGTCACAAAGTTTTGAAAATTGAAAAAAGAAAAAAAAAAAAGTTTTTTTCTTGTCTTTCTTCATTTTCAAAAACAAATGAGAGCTGCAAAATACTCACCATGCCTCTCAGCAAATAGCTTGGGGTGTCTACTTTCCAAAATGGGGTCATTTGGGGGGGTTTTGTGCCACCTGGGCATTCCATGGCCTCCGAAACTGTGATAGGCAGTAAAGAGTGAAATCATAAATTTACGCCCTTAGAAATCCTGAAGGCGGTGATTGGATTTCGGGGCCCCGTACGCGGCTAGGCTCCCAAAAAGTCCCACACATGTGGTATCCCCATATTCAGGAGAAGCAGCAGAATGTATTTTGGGGTGCAATTCCACATAGGCCATGTGAGCAATATATCATTTAGTGACAACTTTTTGTAAATATTTTTTTTTTTTTTTTTGTCATTATTCAATCACTTGGGACAAAAAAAATAAATATTCAATGGGTTCAACATGCCTCTCAGCAATTTCCTTGGGGTGTCTACTTTCCACAATGGGGTCATTTGGGGGGGTTTTGTACTGCCCTGCCATTTTAGCACCTCAAGAAATGACATAGGCAGTCATAAACTAAAAGCTGTGTAAATTACAGAAAATGTACCCTAGTTTGTAGACGCTATAACTTTTGCGCAAACCAATAAATATACGCTTATTGACATTTTTTTTTACCAAAAACATGTGGCCGAATACATTTTGGCCTAAATGTATGACTAAAATTGAGTTTATTGGATTTTTTTTATAACAAAAAGTAGAAAATATCATTTTTTTTCAAAATTTTCGGTCTTTTTCCATTTATAGCGCAAAAAATAAAAACCGCAGAGGTGATCAAATACCATCAAAAGAAAGCTCTATTTGTGGGAAGAAAAGGACGCAAATTTCGTTTGGGTACAGCATTGCATGACCGCGCAATTAGCAGTTAAAGCGACGCAGTGCCAAATTGGAAAAAGACCTCTGGTCCTTAGGCAGCATAATGGTCCGGGGCTCAAGTGGTTAATCAGCCACAGAACCTGTGTGATTAATATGTGTCCTGGATTAAAGGGATGAGGTGGCAACTCTACTCAGTGTGGAGTCATAAATCATTAATATTTTTTTTATTGCATGTTTATGTCTAGGGGGACATAGAAAAGTAGACTTAATTACCCCGATACTCCACTCCTTTGCTCTGCTGGATCACACCTGAAGATTAGTCGAAACCTCCAAACATTATATATTTTTTGAAAGCAGAGATTATGGAAAATAAAAAAGTGGTAGTTTTTTTATTTTTTTTTTATTTCACACAATATTTGCACAATGGTTTATCAATCACAAAATTTCAGTAAAGAATACATTTAATGTAATTTTAGGGCACAAAAATGCAATATATGTCCTGATTTGTCGGTACAATAAAACAATGAGGTTGCACTCAGTAAATACTATAGATACTCAAAATTTCAAGCTATAAATTTACACGTGCACGCAAAATAACGAACTTAGTTACCCTATATTTTCCATAGACGATGCTTTAGGCCCCTACAGATCGGTTTAGAGTTAACTGTGAATAATGGGCTTAGAACTATTGCTCTTAAGCCCCGTACACACGATCGGAAAATCATACGGAAAATACTGCTTTCGAAGCGATCGTAGGATAATCTGATCGTTCGTACAGAGCTTTCGAGAGCCGATTGAGACAGTTCATTCGATTTATTATTCTATCGGACATGCACGAAAAAAAATTTCGTACGATTTTCGTTTAATCCGTACAGCTATCGTTCGAAAATGCATTAGAACACATGACATCACTTCCGAATTTTATTTGTCGTGTGGGAATTTTCGTGACTTTAGTAAACTCATCAGATTCGATCTGAGATTACAATAAAAAACGGACGATCATTCGTCCGATAATCTCATCGTGTGTATGGGGCATTACTTGCGATGATATGTATCACAAATGACGTTTTCGTTCCTAAGTGCCCCTCATGGGGCACATTTTTTATATTTGTGTGTGCATGCATGTGGAGGTGGGCCCAAAATTTATTTGGGGGTGAGAGGTTTAAATGCTCTCGTCTTTTAAAAAGAGTGCAGAAAGTGCTCCATTCGCTTCCTCTCTGGATTTATTCTAGCTAGGGGAAGTTGGTGAACAGATGTTTGCTTGTCTCTCGCCCCTCCACCCAGCGACACCCGCGTGTGGGTCCAGAGCCTGCAAGTGCGACAGCAGAGGTCAGAAAGCATGGCAATGAAGTGGGGGGTTGCACTGGGAAAGAGGGGGGGCACACTTCGGAGAGGGTCAGGGAAAGCTACTGGGCAGCTGTACAGCTCCTGGATTGCTTTTATTAGAAAGCTGTCAGTCTGCTTGTGGGGGTGTGCACACCTCCCAACATTTTGAGATGGGAACGAGGGACACCTACTAGAAAATGTATGTAGGCATAGGACACACCCCCTGCCACACCCCCTTAAAGGAGAATTAACCAAAAAAAAAAAGTTAATTAACCACTTCCCATACCAGCCATAGTCATATGATCTCCCATCCTGGTCGGGCGTCATATGACGTCCTGGGCTTCCCGGCCGTCTGGGGGGCACCCCCCGCCACGTCACTCAGGAGCCAATGCGCCTGCGATTTCCCATTGACAGAGCAGAACCGTGGATATATGTGTGTGCAAACACAGATCCAAGTCCTGTCAGGTGAGAGGAGACAGATCATGTGTTCCCAGTACAGAGGAACACTGATTGGTCTCCTCCCCTTGTGAGTCCCCTCCCCCTACAGTTAGAATCACTAGGTAACACAATTAAGGTGGGTGACAGGTGCGTGTCCGCTCACTGTGCAGAGTGGGAACGGACACAATCCCGCTCTCCCCTATTGGGGAAATTGGGTGGGGAACGAACCGCCTGTCTGTTTCCATCTGATCCAATCTGCCGCACAGATGGAAAATAGGACGTCTGGATTTTGCAGGCAGAATCAGATGGCAGTGGGTGTCGCTTCTGACATCTGCCACTTCATATAGGACAATGCAGGGTCCAAAAAACGCAGTTCTTTCCAGCGCTAATAGGTCTTCCGAAGGAGTGGAGTAACAGATGTCAGATAAAATGGTGGTGTGAAAGGTATGTATGGTATCCCAAAACTAGGTGGATGCTGCCTTCCTCAGATGGGGTAATCTAAGGACTAGCCAAGCTCTGAGGAAGCGGGTGCGCCCCCCGAAACGCGTTTAGCTGTACCAAGTGTTCTGTGCATGTCCATGCACTGTGTTTATGGCCTTTTGTCAGTTGCATTTGTGAGTACCCACTTTTATACAAAAATGTCCTATTCTTAAAGTGGTGTTCCGGCCGAAATTATACTTTTTAAAGCGGGGGTCCACCTATCTATCTTTTTTTTTTTTTTGAGTTCATTCACAAACTTTTCTTTTCATGATTATCTACTCACATGTTCTGTGTAATAAGTCCGCCTGTGTCCGATTTTGTTGTAAAGAATAACTTCTAAAATTCACTGAAGGCGGTTTCCATCTTCATTGTGGGCATTTGAAGCCCACAAGCATGTATTTCCTGGATGCAGTGAATGCTGTGCTCCCAGCATTCACCAAGATGTTGTGATGACGCTGTTGCACAATGCATGCTGGGAAGCCTGAGACTAGCTCCCAGGGGGCTGTGGGAGGTCTGGGAGAGGCTAGAAACACGCCTACTCCCATGGGAGGAAAATCAGGAAGTGCTAAGAAGATTAGAAAAAAAAGGTAATTACGGCGATTTAAATTTTTTTACACAGCATGTCAGCATCTAGGCAAGGAAGAGAATGCATAGAGATAATGTTCAAAAGTTGGGTGGAACCCCGCTTTAAATAAAAATACCCCTATAATACACAAGCTTAATGTATTCCAGTAAAGTTAGTCTGTAAACTAAGGTCTGTTTTGTTAGTTTATAGCAGTAGTTTGTTATTTTATAAACTTACAGCAGGCTGTAGCCATCTTAAGTGTGGGCATCTGAAGCCAGACTGTATTTCTTCCTGGATCTCATCCTTGCAGATCTCGCACATGCTCAGTGCAGCACAAGCAGTGTAATAGGTTTCAGGTCAGGTTTCCATAGCAACGGCAGTTTCAGAGGAAGTTGCCGCCCCTTCCCAGAAGGCATTGCAAACAGGAAATGATGCGATGGGCCGCGGCCAGGGAGGAGGAAGTGAAAAATGAATACAGCAGATATACAGTAGGTGCTGAGAAAAAAAATATCCAATTTGTTTACAGTGCACAGTTTAGTGAGGGATGCTGAAGAGTTGTAAAAGTGGGTGGAACTCCACTTTAAATTATCTCTGGTAATGCACTAGGTGTGCGAGCCTTCCATTTCTGTTTTTTCTTACAATGCAGGATTTGATCAGGTCCGCCTGAAAAACTGACAGGTGGACCTGATCGGAAAGCCCGTGTGAAAGAGCCGAAGTTATCTTTTAGGCCCCTTTCACACTGGGGCGGTTTGCAGGCGTTATTGCGCTAAAAATACCGCCTGCAAACCGCCCCTAAACAGCCTCCGCTGTTTGTTCAGTGTGAAAGCCCGAGGGCTTTCACACTGAAGCAGTGCGCTGGCAGGAGAAGAAAAAATCTCCTGCGAGCCGCATCTTTGGAGCGGTGAAGGAGCGGTGAAATCAATGGGACAGCGCGGCTATACCGCGGCAATACCCGTACGAGTGGTTTTAACCCTTTTTCGGCCACCAGTGGGGGGTTAAAACCGCACCGCTAGCGGCCGAATACCGCGGTAAAACAGCGCTAAAAATAGCGCTGTTTTACCGCCAACGCCCCCTACCGCCCCAGTGTGAAAGGGGCCTTAGGATAAAAAACTAGAAGTATAATAGGTAGTCTTGCAAGCAACTAGAATGCAATCTGAGTAATCTATACAAGCAGCAAGTAATGCACTCCCAATATAAATGTGCAAATAAACTCTGAACAAATAATGCTGCGCTTAGTGATAATAAATGTATCCGACCAACCAATAAAGAACCCCCTTAATTGCCTGGTGTGCATTTGTTGGAACGGCTGAGTGATTTGTATGTGGAATTTTATATAGCCCAGCCTGTGACACATTGTTCTCACGCTGAGGCTTCTTCTTTGTGTTGTGGGGAAGTGACACTTCTCAGTCACACAGAACCCAAATAGCTGCGGAGTAGGAGTGCGATCTGTCACTAGATGATCGCTCAGTGCCCACTATGAGCCTGGGAACAGCGGCATGAGGGGGGCGACCACATCTAAGTGCCATATACATTATGAGTCAGCAGGAACAGACATGGACAGTTACGTGCCCCACATCCTCCTCGTATAATATTCTTGTACCATACGGAGTATTCTGCTTTATAATCATTGGGGGGAGATTTACTAAAACTGGTGCACGCAGAATCTGGTACAGCATAGTAACCAATCAGCTTCCAGGTTTTATTGTCAAAATTTAATTGAACAAGCTGAAGTTGGAAGCTGATTGGTTGCTACGCACAGCTGCACCAGAATCTTTGTGAGCCAGTTTTCAAAGCAGGAATGTATCCGATCATAATGTTGGACTTTATTGGCACCCCATGAGACAAACGTGTGTGTGTATCAAAATACAATCTTTATTTACGATACGTAATTAAAACCGTGTGTACACATATATTTATATTGTTAATAAACCCACAACAGTAAAATCAGCCTGCATATGCAGTAAAGCATGCTTGTTATACTCTGTGGAACCTAAGGGGTTAATCCTCTGCATGGTGTAAAAAGGCAGTTTGATCCGGTCTTCTCTGATCCTCCCCTTCTTCCACAGTCCCCAATCCATCTGAAAAGAAATGGCGCTCCCAGGACTACCACACCTGGATAAATGCTCCCACCCTACTCAGCCTCTTAGGTACTGGCTCTGCACTGGTGTGTAGAAGAGGAAATTGATCCTGGACAGCCGCACTCAATGAAAAAAGGGATCTTTATTGAACAAAAATAGATGAAATCCAAAATACAGTCGCATCAGAGTTGGATAGTACAGGAAAAATCTCTAACGCGTTTCACATCAACTGATGCATACTCATAGCTGATGAGTAAGCATCAGTTGATAGGAAACGCGTTGGCTATTTTTCCTGTACTATCCAACTCTGATGTAACTGTATTTTGGATTTTATCTATTTTTGTTCAAAAAAGATGCCTTTTTTCATTGAGTGCGGCTGTCCAGGATCCTTTTCCTCTTCTACTCGCCAATCTATCTGCTGATAGTACAGAGCCTTGGGAGCACTCTGCACATGCTCAGTTTGGTGTCAATTGCTAGAGAGGTGTGTTTTTTGTTTTTTTTGTTTTTTTTTATGGAAAGTGCATGTTATCAGCACATCCAATTAGCACTGTCCAGACAGAGTGTCAGGGGTCCTGCAGCCTCATAAGACAGTCAGAGAAAAATTAAAGCTCCTCCTACAAGCTTTAACCAGGCACTGATCGAAGTCACAAGACTGCTATATACTGCTGATGAGAAAAGGTAATTATCAGTTTATATTACTAAAAAAAATAGCATTTACATATTCTGTGTACTGTGGGAGCCCAGATATAGTGCCTTGAAAAAGTATTCATACCCCTTTGAAATTTTCCACATTTTGTCATGTTATAACCAAAAAGGTAAATGTATTTTATTTGATAGCCCAACACAAAGTGGCACATAATTGTGAAGTGAAAGGAAAATGATAAATGGTTTCCATTTTTTTATTTTTTTTTACGAATGTGTGAAAAGTGTGGGGTACATTTGTATTCAGCCCCCCAAGTCAATACTTTGTAGAACCACCTCTCACTGCAATTACAGCTGTAAGTCTTTTTGGGGATGTCTCTACCAGCTTTGCACATCTAGAGAGGGACATTTTTGTCCATTCTTCTTTGCAAAATAGCTCAAGCTCCGTCTGTGAACAGCAATTTTCAAGTCTTGCCACAGATTCTCAATTGGATTTAGGTCTGGACTTTGACTTGGATATGCTTTGCTCTAAACCATTCCATTGTAGCTCTGGCTGTATGTTTAGGGTCGTTATCCTGCTGGAAGGTGATCCTCCGCCCCAGTCTCAAATCTTTTGCAGACTCTAACAGGTTTTCTTCTAAGATTGTCCTGTATTTGGCTCCATCCATCTTCCCATCAACTCTGACCAGCTTTCCTGTCCCTGCTGAAGAAAAGAATCCCCACAACATGATACTGCCACCACCATGTTTCACGGTGGGGATGGTGTGTCCAGGGTGATGTGCAGTGTTAGTTTTCCGCCACACATAGCATTTTGCTTTAAGGTCAAAAAGTTAAATTTTGGTCTCAACTGACCAGAGCACCTTCTTCCACATGTTTGCTGTGTCCCCCACATGGCTTCTTGCAGACTGTAAACAGGTCTTCTCATGGCTTTCTTCTCACCACTCTTCCATAAAGGTCAGATTTGTGGAGAACACGACTAATAGTTGTCCTGTGGACAGATTCTCCCACCTGAGCTGTGGATCTCTGCAGCTCCTCCAGAGTTACCATGGGCCTCTTGGCTGCTTCTCTGATGAATGCTCTCCTTGCCCGGCTGGTCAGTTTGGGTGGACGGCCATGTCTTGGTAGGTTTGCAGTTTTGCCATACTCCTTTTTTTTTTTTTTTTTTTTTCAGTTTTCAGATGATGGATTGAACAGTGCTCTGTGAGATATTCAAAGCTTGGGATACTTATTTATTACCTAACCCTGCTTTAAACTTCTCCACAACTTTATCCCTGACCTGTCTGGTGTGTTCCTTGGCCTTCATGATGCTGTTTTGTTCACTAAGGTTCTCTAACAAACCTCTGAGGGCTTCACAGAACAGCTGTATATATACTGAGATTACATTACACACAGGTGGACTCTATTTGCTAATTAGGTGACTTCCGAAGGCAATTGGTTCAGAGTTCAGAGGGGTATCAGAGTAAAGGGGGCTGAATACAAATGAACGCCACATTTTTCACATATTTATTTGTAAAAAAAAATTTCCTTCCACTTCACAATTATTTGCCACTTCGTGTTGGTCTATTACATAAAATCCCAATAAAATACATTTACGTTTTTGGTTATAACATGACAAAATGTGAAAAATGTCAAGGGGTATAAATACTTTTTCAAGGCTCTGTATAGTGGTCCTTAGTGTGGTAACACTTTTTTGAAAAATTACAGTCCTCAGAACTATTGGTCTGGAACAGAATTGTACCCCAAAAGGACCAGGTTACTACCACCTATATACAGTATCTCACAAAAGTGAGTACACCCTTCACATTTTTGTAAATATTTTATTCTATCTTTTCATGTGACAACACTGAAGAAATTACACTTGTAAATTTACAATTACAATGTAAATTAGTGAGTGTACAGCTTGTATAACAGTGTAAATTTGCTGTCCCCTCAAAATAACTCAACACACAGCCATTAATGTCTAAACTGCTGGCAACAAAAGTGAGTACACCCCTAAGTGAAAATGTGCAAATTGGGCCCAATTAGTCATTTTCCCTCCCCGGTGTCATGTGACTCGTTAGTGTTACAAGGTCTCAGTTGTGAATGGGGAGCAGGTGTGTTACATTTGGTGTTATCGCTCTCGCTTTCTCATACTGATCACTGGAAGTTCAACATGGCACCTCATGGCGAAGAACTCTCTGAGGATCTAAAAAAGAAGCGTTGCACTACATAAAGATGGCCTAGGCTATAAGAGGATTGAGAAGTGTGTGTGGCGGCAACCAGGTGAGGAGTACAAAGACAAGTGTGAGTTGTCTACAGTCAAGCATGGTGGTGGAGAGCTTCAGTTCCTTGAGGGAACCATGAATGCCGACATGTACTGTGACATACTGAAGCAGAGCATGATCCCCTCCCTTCAGAGACTGGGCCGCAGGGCAGTATTCCAACATGATAATGACCCCAAACACACCTCCTAAGATGACCACTGCCTTGCTAAAGAAGCTGAGGGTAAAGGTGATGGACTGGCCAAGCATGTCTCCAGACCTAAACCCTATTGATCATCTGTGGGACATCCTCAAATGGAAGGTGGAGGAGCGCAAGGTCTCTAACATCCACCAGCTCTGTGATGTCGTCATGGAGGAGGGGAAGAGGACTCCAGTGATAACCTGTGAAGCTCTGGTGATCTCCATGCCCAAGCGGGTTAAGGCAGAGCTGGAAAATAATAGTGGCCACACAAAATATTGACACTTTGGGCCCAATTTAGACTTTTTCACTTAGGGGTGTACTCACTTTTGTTGCCAGCAGTTTAGACATTAATGGCTGTGTGTTGAGTTATTTTGAGGGGACAGCAAATTTACACTGTTATACAAGCTGTACACTCACTACTTTACATTGTAGCAAAGTGTCATTTCTTCAGTGTTGTCACATGAAAAGATACAATAAAATATTTACAAAAAATGTGATGTGTACTCACTTTTGTGAGATACTGTATAATGGCCTATAAAATGTAGGTCAAGGTGTATAGATCTGATCCAACAGTCAACACGTTTTGCATAAAGCATCGCTTTCTCAGGACCATTAAAGGGTTTGGTATAAAACGCTAATAAACTAATAGAAAAACATTACCGATCACTTGTATCTATTGCGTTGTAAACTAAAAATACAGGATATTTATGTATGGTACTTACTTACAAAAGGGCAGGATGTCAACATGCAAAGTACGTTTTAAGGGTGGACACAGGGGCGCAAGATCACCACAACCCCAGGGAAATCCTTGGATCCTGCTGTGATCCAACTTCCTGTTAGAGGGTAGCTACGTTCCTTCTCCATGGTAGCCACACTCTCTTGCCCACTCCTGTCATTTCCCCCCCATCAGTAGTGACGACAATGAATGTACTCTGTTCCTAAAGTCTAAGCTACAGATCAGTGGGAAATTTTTCAGCATGCTGAAGTTTTCTCACACAGGCTCAAGATCCCCCATTCTGCTGTTTGTGATACTTGAATTGGTCTCACTGCGTGCATGTGCCCGTGTACCAGAGTGGAAGGCTGCTGTATGAACATCTATTGATTTATAATCTCTTAACTTCACAAAGCTTTTCCTGTGTTCTTATGAATTTGATGGACATCCTCTTTGGCCTGTGACTCAGAGACCTCGCTGTACATCATCATCAGTTACTCATGTCTTGTGGGACTCCCAGGGAGTACAGTGCCCAATACACAGTCAGATTTTGCTTGATTATTAATTAAGCGCAGCGTCTGTGGCTGATTTCTGTGCACGCCACATCCCACAAAGAGCATTGTGATTCCGCTGTACCACGTTCTTTGTTTCACCGCTTTCCTTTTGTCCTTTACTTGAGGATTTGTAGCTGCTGCCGTGAGTCAGAGGTGACATTTAAGGGGGATAGACAATACAGAATTGCTCTCTGTGTGTGCAAAGTATACTTATTAGCAGAAATCATTTTTTTCTTCAACAAAAAGACAGTCTGTCCATTTTCCTTTGTGCAGCCCTCCATATACTGCAGAATGTGTCACCTTAATTACATTCCTTAAAGCTATACTGCGTGAGTGCGACTTTGTGTAGCTTCTCATCCTTTTTTTTTTTTTTCTGGTTCATGTCTCCCCATAGCCCTAAATCAAGTTGGGGAGTCCTAATTTATAGTCACTGAAAGAGGCAATAATAAGGGCGTAACATAAAACAAACTATAATGGTTTTTGGTCAAATACAGTAATGTGCAAAAGTTTTAGGCAGGTGTAACGAAATGCTGTAAAATAGGAATGCTTTCAAAATCTATATATATATATATATATATATATATATATATATATATATATATAATATTATTTTTTTTTCCTTCTGTCTTAATTTTTTAAAATTTACAAAATGCAAAGTGAGCGAACACAAGTAAAAACGAAATCAAATTAGAATTTGGGGTGACTACCCCCTTGGCTTCAAACCAGCATCAATTCTTACACTTGTACACTGCCATGGATTTTGTAGGATTAAGCTGGATACACACTACAATTTTCTAAAGATTTTTTTTTTTTTTGTTCGTTTTTAGATTTGCCAAAACCATATAATATGAGGTCAAACCTTAAAGCAGAGTTCCGCCTGGGTAAAAAAAATAAATAAATAAAAATAAAAAGTCAGCAGCTACAAATACTGTAGCTGCTGACTTTGAGACCCCTTTTACACTGGGGTAGTGGGTCCGTTAGTGGTAAAGCGCCGCAAATTATAGCGGCACTTTACCGCTGTTATAGAGGCGCTTTTTTTTTGGTCGCTAGCGGGCGCTTTCAACCTCGCTAGTGGCCGAGGAAAGGGTTAATAGCACCCGTTTTGCAGCGCTGCCGAATCGCTTTGCAGGCGCTTCGGCAGCGCTGCATATTCATTTCAACACAGAATATGTATACATCGCTCCTCCACCGCCCCAAAGATGCTGCTTGCAGGACTTTTTTTCCTGCCCTGCAATGCAAGCACACCGCCCCAGTGTGAAAGCACTCAGGCTTTCACACTGGGGTGGCTTGAGAGGCGCTTTACAGGCGCCCCAGTGTGAAAGGGGTCTTAATATAAGGACACTTGCCTGTCCAGGGAGCCCACCACCCGTCCCTCGGCTCAGGGTGCTGGCACCGGCATCCTTACTAAGGGAAACAGAAATTAAAGCCTTGAGGCTTCACAGCCTGTTCCCTTCTGTGCATACGCGAATCGCGCTGCGCTTTCTGAATGGTCCCTGCTGTCTCCTGGGACCTGTGTGTCTCCCAGAAAGCAGCGGGGGGGCAAACTACATTGCGTAGTTTGCTGCACAAGATTGTGGCGATCTTTCTCCAGAAGTGGGAGCAGATACCTGGATTTGACAGGTATCCGCTCCCCCCCTACCCCCTGAAAGGTGCCAAATGTGGCACCGGAGGGGGGGAGGAATCCGATCGGCGGAAGTTTAATTTCTGAGTGGAACTTCACTTTAAGAGTTTCCATTTGTATGCAATCAAGCAGGCCCTTGCACTCTACATGGTTTTGGTAAATCTAAAGGAAATCGGACAACAAACGTATAGTGTGTGTGGAGGGGTCTTCGAGTCAGGTGTATGATTAACCAGTTGCCATAAGCAGGTGCTAAAGATCATCCATTTCATATGTAGGTTGAAACTATCATTAACTGAAATAGAAACAGCCGTGTAGGAGGCTTTAACCACTTGCTTACTGGGCACTTAAACCCCCCTCCTGTCCAGACCAATTTTCAGCTTTCACGTTGATGCACTTTGACAATTGCGCGGTCGTACAACACTGTAACCATGTGACATTTTTATCATTTTCTTCACACAAATAGAGCTTTCTTTTGGTGGTAATTGAGCACCCCTGCGTTTTTGTTTTTTTTTTTTTTTTGTTAAAATTTAAAAAGACCACATTTTTATAAAAAAATTTTATATTTTTTTATATTTTGTTATAAAATTTTGCAAACAGGTCATTTTTCTCCTTCATTGATGTACGCTGATGAGGCGGCACTGATGGGCACCGATAGGTGGCAATGATAGTCACTGATGGGTGGCAGTGATGAGCACTGATCGGCAATGGTTGGTTACACTGATAGGCAGCACTGCTAGGTGGCACTGATAGGTGGCACTGGTGGGCACTGGCAGGGGGTACTGGTGGGCACAGATGAGGCATAATTGCCTCTTTCTCTTTGGGACCGATGTCCCTTGCACATAAGCTGGGGATCTGCTTTTTTTTTTTCTTCTTGTGCTGTCAGCGTGAGGAGAAAAAAAAAAAAAAGATTACCGAGCTTTTGTTTAAATCATGTGATCAGCCGTCATTGGCTGACAGCTGATCACGTGGTAAGGGGCCGGGATTGGTGATCACCCGAGTCTCAGTGACTCGGTGATCACAGCGCGCGCCCTCCAGGGAACATGCAAAGGAGAGGACGTCATATGACAGTCTCCCGGAAAGTCAGGTCCGCGCTGTGGCCATCATTTGGCTATAGCGCAGATGCCAAGTGGTTAAACTGGGTGAGGAATAGCTAAACTCTGCTACTAAGGTGGGTTTGTAGAAGCATATCTCCCAACTTTTTGAGATAGGAACGAAGGACACCTATTAGCAAAAGTATGTAGGCTTAGGGCACACCCCCTGTCAATCCCTCAAAAAAAATATTCGTTAAACCTACAAGTGCTTTTTTTTTTTTTTTTTACCACTACTGTTCCTTTATTTTGGCTTTTAGAATATACAAATGCAACAATTTAGAAACTGGATGAAAGGTTTAGCGCTGTAAAAGACTTTTTGATAGGTAAATAGTGTATTTTATATACATGTAAATGCATCAGACCAAAATGAGGGGGACAGAGGGACTTTGTTCCAACTCCCTCGAAATCAGGGATAGTTGGTATCTATGGTAGAAATTTTACAGTGCATCCGAAAAGTATTCACACTGCTTCACTTGTTCCACATTTCGTTAACCCCGCAGCGGATCCGCAGGGCTTCCCGCATCGCACCAATGTGAACCGAGCCTTAGCCTAGCTTCACATTGCTGCGGGTTAGAAATCGTGCGAGTTCAGCTGCAGTCCGACTTCGGGGTTCGCTTTGACAGACACCTGTGTGGGTTCCTGCACCGATGTCTATAGAAATCGCCCTCAAAGTCGCCAAAAAGAACTACTTTTAGGAATCGGTGCAAAGCTGGCGCCGCACCGATTCGGGCGGTGTCATTGCCAGCAATAACTGCTGATTTAGCATGCGATTTGACATGTCAAATCGCATGCCAAATCGCTCCAATGTGAACCTGGGCTTAAACCCTAACACATGGGGCGACCATTAGCCAGACACTTTGTGGAACAAGGACATGCAGTGTCCCAATTAAAACATATAGTGGTGGAGGGGATGAATAAGAAGGGGAGGGGAGGAGATGGGGAATTATTGTTAAAGAGATGAGAAGTACACTGGATTCATTTTCTTGATACTATTGCCCCTAAACTAAAGAATTAAATTCGGATCTAGAGTTATATTTGTTTATTTAAATGTATCAGTATATTAATGTGATACTTTGATAAGACACACATGAGATTATTGATTATTTGCCTAGATGCAAGTCTATATGACTATGAGGTTTTGATATAGTGTCTATATATTTCTCTTAACAAACTAACTTTTGGAAGCTTCTAATGAAATGATTGGAGGGTCATCTGTTCTATTAACCACTTATGTACCAGTGAAAAAAAAAGATAGGAGTGAAGGAATTGCATTATACTAATTAATGATTGATCACATAATTGATTCCAAATGTGTTGTTTGAAAATGTTTAAATGGAGCTAAGCATACTTGGAGCTTTAGATGTATTCTGATCTGGTGAAGGGCGTAAGCCTGAAATGGAAATCATGGAATGCTTTGTATATGTTGGAACAATCAGTTCAATACAATTTTATGTGCAGCAATCCTGTGGATTTTTTTCTTTAGATATGGTCAGTGGGACAACCAGATTGCACTGCCTGACAACTGAGTGCTGCTTTCCTCATCTACTTTGTGTTTGTGTATATACAGTATCTCACAAAAGTAAGTACACCCCTCACATTTTTGTAAATATTTTATTCTATCTTTTCATGTGACAACACTGAAGAGAAGACACTTTGCTACAATGTAAAGTAGTGAGTGTACAGCTTGTATAACAGTGTAAATTTGCTGTCCCCTCAAAATAACTCAACACACAGCCATTAATGTCTAAACCACTGGAAACCAAAGTGAGTACACCCCTAAGTGAAAATGTCCACATTGGGACCAAAGTGTCAATATTTTGTGTGGCCACCATTATTTTCCAGCACTGCCTTAACCCTCTTGGGCATGGAGGTCACCAGAGCTTCACAGGTTACCACCGGAGTCCTCTTCCCCTCCTCCATGACAACATCACGGAGCTGGTGGATGTTAGAGACCTTGTGCTCCTCCATCTTCCCTTTTGAGGATGCCCCACAGATGCTCAATAGGGTTTAGGTCTGGAGACATGCTTAGTCAGTCCATCATCTTTACCCTCAGCTTCTTCAGCAAGGCAGTGGTTGTCTTGGAGATGTTTTTGGGGTCATTATCATGTTGGAATACTGCCCTGCGGCCCAGTCTCTGAAGGGAGGGGATCATGCTCTGCTTCAGTATGTCACAGTACATGTTGGCATTCATGGTTCCCTCAATGATCTGTAGCTCCCCAGTGCCGGCAGCACTCATGCAGCCCCGGACCATGACACCCCCACCACCATGCCTGACTGTAGACAAGACACACTTGTCTTTGTACTCCTCACCTGGTTGCCGCCACACACGCTTGTCACCATCTGAACCAAATAAGTTTATCTTGGTCTCATCAGACCACAGGACGTGGTTCCAGTAATCCATGTCCTTAGTCTGCTTGTCTTCAGCAAACTGTGTGCGGGCTTTCGTTGTAGCAAAGTGTCATTTCTTCAGTGTTGTCACATAAAAATATATAAGAAAATATTTACAAAAGTGTGAGGGGTGTACTCACTTTTGTGAAATTGTGTGTATGTGTATTATAGATAGAGATATATATATATATATATATATATATATATATATATATATATATATCTCTATCTCTATGTAGGAAGGCCAGTATGGTGGCCTGAATTTATGGGAGGAGCCCGGGGGCTACTTAAGCAGCCCGCTCACCTGTGGTGCTTGTCGGTTTCCTGTGCGCGATATACGTCACTAGGCCGACTATTCGACATACCAGCGTCCGCAAGTTCTTGCCTCGCAAAATTCCGTATTCGATACCGTTCTCAAAACTTTCGAAGTCCGCGTTTTTCGTTCGTAGTTTGTACCACGCGGCTGGCTTGGCTGTCGCAGGTAAGGTCCCGTCGGACTTTTCGTTTTCATATCAGGTCACTAAACCGTAATTTCAAAATTTTTCGTTTCACTCGCTTTTCATAAACTGCAATGTATATCGCATTTTTCGTTTCATGTCATGTCACTAAACCGTACTTTCAAATTTCGTTACTCGCACTTCACTATTGTAATGTATATCGCTCGTACTTTCGATATGTTACCATTTCGACAGCACCGCCACGCAGACGTCGCTTCATTTCTAGCATGTCGGTGTTTAAAAATATGCATCAGTAAACAGCCATAGCAAATCGCAATTTGCAAGTTATCGGATCAAGTCAGTTCGATACCAATCATTTCTCATTTCTGAAACATTCTAGAACTCATTTCTGACATTTCAAATCATTTCAAAACATTTCTCATTTCAGTCACCTACCGCGCTCCGATTCGAATCCAGTCGCATCAAAAAGATGCACCGATTCGTTCCGGTGTGCCCCAGTTATTTGGCCTCATTTCTATACATGCTCCAGAGTTACGTTATTGTCTGTCATTAGTACCTCTGTCATGCTTATCATTTCATTTCCACGTATCACGTTCCGACACGAATCCAGTCGCATGAAAAATGCACCGATTCGTCTCGGCGTGCCCCAGGATCGGCCTCATTTCTATACATGCTCCAGAGTTTTGTTTGTCAGTCATTCATACCTCTGTCATGGTTATCATTTCATTTCCACCTATCACGTTCCGACATGAATCCAGTCGCATGGCAATGCACCGATTCGTCTCGGCGTGCCCCAGGATTGGCCTCATTTCTATACATGCTCCAGAGTTACGTTTTCAGTCATTCATACCTCTGTCATGGTTATCATTTCATTTCCACCTATCACGTTCCGACATGAATCCAGTCGCATGGCAATGCACCGATTCGTCTCGGCGTGCCCCAGGATTGGCCTCATTTCTATACATGCTCCAGAGTTACGTTTTCAGTCATTCATACCTCTGTCATGGTTATCATTTCATTTCCACCTATCACGTTCCGACATGAATCCAGTCGCATGGCAATGCACCGATTCGTCTCGGCGTGCCCCAGGACTGGCCTCATTTCTATACATGCTCCAGAGTTACGTTTATCAGTAATTCGTACCTTCTGTCATGGTTATCATTTCATTTCCACGTATCACGTTCACACATGAATCCAGTCGCATGGAAATGCACCGATTCATTACGGCGTACCCCAGGGCTCGGCCTCATTTCTGATACATGCTTCAAAATCCGGATCATAGCTAATCGCAGACATCGGGGGATGGATCCATGTCTCTGCCATGCAGCTTACTACCATTTCACTCCCACAACGCATCACCGTTCCGGAACCAGTCGCATCTGACACGCACCGATTCTTTACGGAATGCCTTGCTGGTTCAAAACAGCATTTCATACCTATACCAGAGCTCGGTTGGTTGCCAGTCGCAAACACGGCACAACCAATTCAAGCCTCGGTCTAATAATCATTTCTCTCATTTCATTTCATATGGTGCTCCGATTCGAATCCAGATGCATCAAACAGGCACCAGATCGTCCCGGGTGCACCAATGTTTTCACTTGCCTCATTTCAATACATGCTCCAGAGCCCGGTTCTCGGTCGAATCAATGATGACGACCAGGCCAGACCTCTGTCATGGAGTCCATTCATAATCAAGGCAAACATTTCGAATCATTTCATTGTCATACAAATCGTTGCTTCAAAAAATCAGTTAGCAATCCCTTCACGAATTGTCACCTTTTCGTTTTTCTCAGGTCAGTCAAAGTTCAGTAGGTCCACCCTGCACCAGGTTGGACGATATCCCCCCAGGTAAAAAAAAAAAAAAAAAAAAAAAAAAAGGGGAATGGGAGAATAAGTCGGGTAAGTATGACTCAGCGGATCAAAGAAAAAAACTTGAAATTCATCTCACCCCTAATAGGTTACAGTCAACCAGGAAATAAAAGCTCAAGAGAATCCTCACCAGAGCAACCATGTCTCAGACCGGCAGCGAAGACCTCACGGCCCCTCTGTCACCTTCTCCGGTCTCAGAAAGCGGCAGCGTGCAATCCCTTAGGGGATGGACTATCCCCAAACTGACGGCAGAGCTCAGACGCAGAGGTGTCCCCTTCCCCGCCACAGCAAGGAAAGGCGAGCTTTTCAAACTCCTCTTTCCCCCACCAGCAGCAGGACCCAGTACCCAACAGGCATCCCTTCAGTCGATATCATCGGCCATTTCGCAATTACACACGATGGTGTCATCTCTATCCACCTCAGTTGCAGACGTCCAAACCAGGGTTGCACTTCTCGAGGCCCGACCGGCCACGGCTGTCCCCGACCCAACGGCAACTCAAAGCTTGACACCTCTTCCTGCAGGTACCTCAGGCTCGAGCCACATTGTCTACCCCTCCCACCTGGTCCCAACCAGTATCGGGAAGGACATCTTGGACGGCAAGGACGTCAACCTGGCCTCTCTCCTCATTTCCGTGCATGATTTGGCAGAAAATAAAGCCTACTCCTGGGGTGACATATCAGTGGTCCTTAAAGCCAAAGACCCCAGATTGAACCGCAAGCTAACAGTCTCAGAGTTTACCCTGGCCTTTGGCATGCTCAGAGATGTCCTGTGCTCAGCCACCCCTAGCAGGCGGGAAGAGCTGGATTTGTATCTCCATACTGTGGTAGACTTGGGCCACAAGTATGGAGGTTTTGCCTTTTACGATTACCATCGTTCCTTTTCAGCCAAGGCCGCGGCCAGACTCATACAGTTCCAGGTCACGACAGATTGGAGTCTCATGGACACAGAGCTCTTCTGCCGCCACTTTGCCGGCTTACGCTCACCTCTGTGTGCGATTTGCCAGTCTTCCACCCACACTGCCACCTGGTGCGCCAATACGGCAATCAGACGGCCTTTCGAGTTTCCCTCTACCTCAGGTTCAGTACAGGGTCAGCCGATCTCTGGACCAACGCCTCAGGTGGACAAACTCGGACGCCCAGTCCGAACCGTGGGAGGGGCAGCCATCTGTAATAACTTTAATCAGGGGTCCTGCAACTTCAGCCAGTGCCGTCTACTTCACCTCTGCACCGTATGTCATAGAGCACACCCTAGGATTTTGTGTGAAGTCAAGCAACACAAGAAGGCGTGACTAAGCCGGATCAACCTCTTATGGTTAGGATGGTATCTCACTTCACATCCCACCCCTTCCCTGGCCACCTTCCTTATCCAAGGCTTCACAGCAGGCTTTCACACCGGCCTCATTTCACTACCCCACACTACTCACGAATGTGCCAATCTTAGTTCGGCAGCCTTTGACGAACAAGCCATAGATCAGCTCTTGCAGGCAGAGGTGGATCGAGGTTACGTGATAGGCCCTTTCAGTTGCCCCCCTTTCAACACATGGAGAGTCAGCCCTATTGGGCTTGTCAAGGGCAAGTTTTCAAATAAATTGCGTTTGGTGTACGACTTGTCTGCGCCTCATTCTTCCCACATACCCAGTCTCAATTCCCTGATCCCCTCCGAGGAGTTTTCCCTAAAATATTCTTCCGTGGACATGGCAATACAAGCGATCATCAAAGCAGGCACAGGCGCCTGGCTCTCCAAAGCCGACATCTCGGATGCCTTCAAGCTCCTGCCCATCCACCCATCCCTTTGGTGCTGGCATGGCATCAAGTGGAAGGAAGCATATTATTTTGCTACAAAGCTCACCTTCGGTTCGAAGAGTAGCCCGTGGCTCTTCGACACGTTCGCCCAGTCCCTCGGTTGGATACTATTACACAAGGGTCAATGCCATGAAGTCATCCATTATCTAGATGACTTCCTACTGATAGAACCACCTAGCAAGCCCCCAGGAGATCTCGACAAACTTAGGGTAATTTTTGGAAACCTCAATGTTCCTATTGCCGAGCACAAAGTCGATGGCCCAGCAAATAGCATCACTTTTCTCGGGGTCAGCTTGGATACCTGCGCAATGCAAGCCAGTCTCCCCCTCGACAAACTAACACGCATTAGGGCAGTTCTTCACGAGTTTACACACACCAAGGACTGTACCAAAAAACAGTTGCAGTCCCTCCTGGGTATGCTCAACTTCGCTATGCGAATTATTCCACAAGGCCGCACATTTGTATCACGCTTACTCAGATTTCTGTCGGAAACTCAAGACCCTGATCAGATTTTGAATTTAGACTCCGCAGCCATAGCGGACCTATCCATGTGGGAGGAATTCTTGTCCGCCTGGAATGGCATATCTCTATTCATACCTATAGTTTCGGTCCATTCACCCCAGGTGGTAACGGACGCCGCAGCCTCCACAGGTTTCGCGGCAATTTTTGGCCATCATTGGTTTTCAGGACCCTGGCCTCAACAGATACTATTGATACCCGGCTTTTCCCAAACATCTGCCCTCTTTGAGCTTTACCCCATAGTGGCAGCCGCACAACTCTGGGGCCACCACTGGACAGGACAAACTGTAGTCTTTAGCACCGACAACCAGGCCACGGCAGACATCATCAACAAAGGCAGGTCCAAGTCCCTAGCAGTCATGTCCTTCCTGCGCAGGTTGGTACAACTGTCTTTACAACATCAGTTCAATATACACTGTGCATTTATTCCCGGCAGATACAACTCAGCAGCTGACGCACTGTCACGTTTCAATTATTCCTCCTTTTTCAAACAGGTTCCCGATGCCGATCCAATGTCGGCCCCTATCCCTGTCTGGTCACAACTGACCCTGGACTAGTTCAACACTTACACGGAGCTACACAACTCATAAATCATTCCCTCTCCTACAACACACTTAAAGCCTACCAGACAGCTTGGAAGGCCTTTAACAAATTCCTCACGTCCTGCCGTAAAGGACCAACAGATATCAAGCAGGTACTGGCCTTCACTGCACACTGCCACACGCAGTTGGCCTTATCCTACAATACCATCCGGCTATACCTAGCCGGCATTCAACATTTTATGGCGCTTGAAGACCCCACGAAATCTTCACTATTCTCATCTCACGCTATACGAGCCGTTTTAAGGGGAATTCAGAAACAACAACCAGTCATCAGCACTAAGCGCTTGCCCATTACGGGACCCATCTTTAGGGACATGTCAACTATTCTGGCTACCTCGCCATTCGGTCTGCTCCGCAGCACGGTCTTACAAGCAGCGATATATCTAGCGTACTATGGGTTCTTGCGCCCTGGCGAATTCACCTCTAACAAACCCACAGACCGAGTACTATGCAGACGACACTTACTTAGATACCAAGACCACTTCATCCTGCACCTCGAGGTCTCTAAAACCCAGCAAACGGGCTCAGGAGCGAACATTCACCTCTACAAAACCGACAACAGCTGGTGTCCAGTCGCCGTACTCAACCGGCTCCTGTCACTCCTGCCTGAACAACCAGACAGCAGTCCCCTTCTACCGTTCCCAGTTAAACCCTTAAACGCCTCTCAGTTTGTGGAACACATAAGAATACTTCTCCGCAATCTTCATCTTAACCCTAGTCAGTATTCCGGACACTCGTTTCGCATCGGAGCAGCCTCCGCGGCATCCCGCCACGGGGTTCCAGACCACATCATCAAAAGACTGGGCAGGTGGAAGTCAGCCTGCTTCGCCCGGTATATCCCCAACCCACAAACAGAGATGGCACAGGCATTCTCCAAATTGGCTCAATAAATAATTGAAAATCAATAAAATCATAACCCTACCTGAATGTTTTTGCCCCCTTATTTTGGCATACCGGCCATTAGACCAAGGCACACTTTCAGGTCCATTTCATATGTTAAGTCCACACTTTCAGGTCTATTTCCGATGGTAAGTCCTATCTTTACTGTAAGTGGTATCCATGTACATACCGGACATAGGGCTCCAACCATAAGTAGGAAGGCCAGTATGGTGGCCTGAATTTATGGGAGGAGCCCGGGGGCTACTTAAGCAGCCCGCTCACCTGTGGTGCTTGTCGGTTTCCTGTGCGCGATACCCACCCTCCCATCCCCATTTCACAGCATTTCTCAAACTATTCATTTCATTCATTTCTCTTACAGAATAATCATTTCTTAAACCAGGGTATGCCCCCTTATTTTGGCATACCGGCCATTAGACCAAGGCACACTTTCAGGTCCATTTCATATGGTAAGTCCACACTTTCAGGTCTATTTCCGATGGTAAGTCCTATCTTTACTGTAAGTGGTATCCATGTACATACCGGACATAGGGCTCCAACCATAAATATATATATATATATATATATATATATATATATATATATATATATCTCTAATATTTATTTATTACATACATAGACACACACATACTGGGTCAAGGTTAGGAGTGGGTTAATTTGGGAGGGCAGATACTTCCCCTACAAGCCTGCTTCAGGTGATCTCAGGTGTGTACAGAGAAGAGAGAAGTATGTGCAGCCCGGATCCCAGGATTCTCATGGACGCTCCTGGTTGGTGAGCTTCCTATACTTTAAAAATGTGTGCTGGAGACAAGCACATAGCTGCATCTGTTTACAGACTTTATATTGTTCTAATAAGAAGCTTTTAGGGCTGGTTTACACTGGAATGAGCATTTTCTGTTGTTTTTTTTGACAGCCCTGTTCATTTCAATGGGCTTCCAAATGCACGGGAACGCCCCAAAGTGGGACAGGAACGATTTTTAAAAATGATGCGACATATATGCGATACCATGAGGTTTGGTGGCCACAAATGCACCACTTTTGCTAAAAGCAGTTGGGGAGCCATTAACAAATAAAGGCACCCGCACATGTCTAGCAAGGGCAGCGTGTTCCTATGTGGTGTGGGAAACCTGAAAAGAGATGCACCTTTCTCGCACCATGTTTTGGTGTGAACAGGGTCTTAGGCTCCATTCATACCAATGCGTTTTTGCAGAAACGCAGGACATGTTTTTTTTAACATGGGCTCCTATGGAACGCATTCACATCAATGCATTTTTGTGCCTCTGTGTTTTTGAAAAGGGTCAGGGACTATTGTGAATGCAAAGTGCAGCCTTTTCTGCTTTCTTGGTTCAATAGACTTCAATGGACAAACTGCAGAAAAGCATATAGTGCGTTTTTAGTGAGTTTTTTGACGTGTTTTGCATTATTTAATGTGCCCAACAACAAATTGGCCAAATAAAAGGGGGGAAAAAAGCATAAAAACACAAAACGTGTAAAAAATGTGTGTCTGAATACTCAGAGAGCACAACAAAAAGCACTGCAGAAACGCCCAAAAGCAACTTGAATAGAGGTGAATCGAGCCTTCCAGCTCGTTCACTTTAGCGTTGGACTCTGAAGTGTGATCCCCATTCCAATCGCTCATCGGAGAGCATTTGACAGGCGATGAGAAGGCGGCGTACTGCTTCCTCCCCGCCTGATTTAACCCCTTGAACCCCACACTAGTACACTACACCTGCATGCATTGCAGAGTAGCTCCATTCATTTTAATGGGGTGCTTTTGGTGGGCAGTAGTACCCCTCGAAACCATTGAGTTAGAATTCCTTCTGTGGCTACAAAGCAAAGCCTCGTGGCCCAGGTATGTTGCGTGTCCCTGGCCACTGCCTTTCCAGCTAAAGGGGGAGGGGGGGTAGCGATTGGGGATGGTAAAATCGCAGCTTAACCGCAGAGATTTACTGCCCATCAACTGCTAGTGTGAAGAAGCTCTTGCACAGTTGAAGCAAAAGTAAAAAGTCCTGAGTTTTTATTTTATGTTTGGCCAATAAAGCAAACTTTACGTTTCTAAACTGCGCTGCAAACGCCTGTTTCAGACAATCTATAAGAATAGATCTTCTCACCCACAATGAATCCGCAGGTCACAGCAATGATGATGAATGATCGGGATGACATTTGCATTAACTGCACAAGCATCACATTCTCATGTAAGTGAATGCAATGCCATTCAAATTTTTCAGCGTTTGCAAACCTTGAAAAAAAAAATCGCTGTCATGCTAATATCCCAATAAAATGTATTTCCTGTTGTCATTCAGTTTTAACGTTCGCTCTGTTTACTGCTGAATATAATATGTTGACCCTCCTCAGATATAATACAAAACAGTTGTGTACTGAGCCTGTCTCTCTATTGAATTCAGTGCTTGTGAAGCTTGTGTGTTCCTTCAGAACAAAAAAAAAAATATCCCAATCATGAGAGTAAACGTTTTTTTTTTCTCGTTTTTTATACAGATTGGACATAATGGAGCCCCCAGAAGTTCGGCGGCGATGGAGGAAGTACTCATCAGGAAATAGGTGTTGTATTCATTAGAATGTAAATCATGTATAACAGACTAATTCCGCTGGTTTGCTGTGTTCTAAAAAGAGATGACCAAACAAAATAGCGTGGCATGAAATGTATTGCATTGGATTGTGTCTTCTCATAGGCATGTCAGCTCCTCACACCATTCTGAAAGTGGTAATAATCCCAAAATGTAATACAATGCAGTTTACCAATCATTAGATGTGTGGTCAGGGCTGCTGATGAGGGGGCACCATCAGTTCTCCTGTATGGGACCCGGGCAACAGGGGGGAAAAGGACGGTGCAATGGGGGGGGGGGGGGGGGTCACAATTACTGGAACCTATCCCCTGTATGGCTCTCTGCAGCTCCTAGTCTCCCTCTTACAAGCTTTCAGGTGCTGCAGAGAGAGCCAAATAAGGAATGGGTTGCCCCGCCAATTACCAGTGGCGGCTGGTGTGGTGTGTGTTTTTTTTATTTTTTTTTATTGCGGCAAACAAGCAACCCCCCCCCCCCCCCGGCACTTACCCCATCGGTTGCAGACGGGCGGGCTCCTGCGGACAGCGGCTGGGTTGCGGGCTCCTATGGGCAGCGGCTGGGTTGCAGGCTCCTATGGGCAGCGGCTCCTCTGTCCTCTCTGCATCCCAGCGGCTTCTCCCTCCATCTCCTAGGCGTCCAATAGGATCACCTGTCCTCTTAGCCCATCGGGTCACCGGTGTCAAAAACCCGCTTCCTGATTGGCCGGGAGGAGGATCAGTGTTACAACAGCGAATATTGATTCGCTGTTGTAACACACCTGGGTGGGCTCGGAGCTCATTCTTTGCAACCCGAGCTGACCCTATATTGTAGCCTATTGGAGCTTCTGGCTCTAATCGGTGCTTCAAAAAAACAGCCCCTCCGCATTGGAATCCATGCGCTGGTGTCCTGAAAGAGGTTGGATGCATGGATGGGGAAGGCGGCGAGGGAACGGGGGGTGGGGGTGGTGTCGCCCGTACGCCCTTAATAGACGGGTCGCCCCTGCCAATTACCCTCTCTGGCTTTTGTTCATAACTGAAGCATAGAAATCTGTTTACTATGCTTCAGTGTGTGAATGAACAGGAGCTTCCGTATAAAGCACTTTCTGTTCATTTACTGTCTGTGCAGCTGAGGCTGCAGAGAAAGGGACTTGGGAAATTGTCCTTAGTCCCTTTCTCTGTTTCAAAACTGGGATATCGGGGATCTGATATTTCACCCCCCCCCCCCCATATTTAAATAAATTAAATGTAGTAAAAAAAAAAATGTAAATAAAAATGAAAAGCTCATTTACATGGGTCCTCTGGCCCATATAGTGTGAATGTTTGTGTGGCTGGAGCCGCCTGTTACTCTGAGGTTGCAGTGGCTGTATGAACACAGCCGCAGGTTTTATTTTGACAGGTGTGGGTGAGTGGCCCCAAATGCACACTGTCTGTTCGGGGGGCCATACACCTGCATCCATCAGATTAGAACCTGCAGCTGTGTTTGTACAGCTCCTATATCCTCATAGGGTAACACAGCTGCAACCACATAAAAAAAAAACGAAAAAAAACCAAACGCGCTAATTCAGAATGAACACACCTCGGCGCCCATGTGAATGAGCCCCAAGACCTCATTCCCACATAGAGCTTTATTTATTAACTTAATACAGTTTTATCTTTTAGACTTGGCAGGAATTTAGGAAGTTATGTTGTGTTTGTGTCCACTAATAATGATTTCAGTGTATTTTTAGCGAAAATATTGTTCTGATCTTTTGGGTGGGGGCCCTGTGAATTCTAACTGCAGCCCTGGATGTGGTGGCTGCATTCGGTCATTTCTTCTTTTTTTTTTTTAAAGCGGATCTTCAGTCTTTTTCTTCATCTTTCCATCTATTAAATCTTCTGCCCTTGTTGTTTTAACTTTGGATAGTAAAACATTTTTTTTTCTGCCAGTAAATACCTTATACAGCCCACTGAGAATTTGCCAGGAAGGGAGGGTGAGTCATAAGAGGGCCAATGAGAGCTGCAGAGCTAGAGGTGTGTATCTGTGTAAATCCAGGAAGTGAACAGGCAGCAGCTTCAGCTGCCCACAGTTAAAATGGTTACAGCCAGACTCAGTGGAGAGAGATTTCTGCAGCATATTTTGGCAAGTACAGAATTTCAGTGGTGGGCAGCACAGTGGTGTAGTGGTTAGCACATTCACCTAGCAGCAATAGGGTCGCTGGTTCAAATCCCAATCATGACACCATCTGCCTGGAGTTTGCATGTTCTCCCTGTGCCTGCGTGGGTTTCCTCCGGGTACTCCGGTTTCCCCCCACACTCCAAAGACCTGCTGGTAGGTTAATTAGATCCTGTGGAAAAATTGGCCAAATATGTGTATGTTGTATGTTTATGTGTTTGTAAGCGTGTCAGGACCCCATGGGGCAAAGGACTGCGCTATACTGCAGATGGACACCGGCAGCAAAAAAGCGCCCTGAGGCGATTCAGTTCGCATAGGTAGCGCTATACAAGTCACTCATTCATTCATTCATTCATTCAGTGTAATATATAAAAATAATATGCAAAATTGTTGGAAGGAAGCTTCAGAATGGCAAAGATGATTTTATTACAAATTATGTGAGCAGACTGCAGTTCCTCTTTAAGCTTTTTTTTTTTTAAATCCCCTGGTGATTTGGCCAGTAACATACCACCGTACTTTGTGTATTATAGGGCCTACACTCTGTATAAAGGAACAACAGAGACACATTTGGACAGCAGTGTTGTAGGTTGCCAGGTTTTGACACGGCAAACTCAGCCAGAAGTTTGGCCCCCCCTCCTCCTTCCCCTGCCTGCTGGGCCATTCACAAAGTGCAGCGCGATTCACGCATGCGCAGTAGGGAGCCAGTTTCCCTTACAAGAAATGACGGTTTAGGGTTTGCTAAAACTCGAGCACTCAGAATCTGTTGCAACTATGCATAGTAACCAATCATCCTCTAACTTCAGCTTGTTCAGTTAGGGTTCATGCACACTGCGATTTTTATCATGACTGCGACATTATGGCGGACACATCGGACACTTTTGACACTATTTTGTGACTATTGTCATTTATACAGCGATCGGTGCTATAAATAGCCACTGATTACTGTGTGAATGACACTGGCGGGGAAGGGGTTAAACACTAGGGGGTGATCAAGGGGTTAAGTGTGTCCTAGGGAGTAATTCTAACTGTGGGGGGGGATGGGCTACCACTGACATGACAGAGATCACTGCTACCTATGACAGAGAGCAGTAGATCACTGTCCTGTCACTAGGCAGAACAGGGAAATGCCTTGTTTACATAGGCACGTCCCTGTTCTGCCTCTCCGTCTCATAATCGTGGGCCGCCGGCGAACATGGAGTTCGCGGGGCACGCTCCTGCGGCGAGCGCGTGCCCGCAAGGCAAATTCAAAGGGACAAACAGGTACGCCCATCTGCCTGTACGAGCAATTCTGCCGACTTATATATGTGTGCGGCGATTGGCAAGCGTTTAAAAAGGTGGTATGCGCTTTTCAAAAAGGGATACTGCATTTTTAAAGCGTTACGTTAGAAAGCATATGCATTTTAGATGAGTTGTGCATTTTCATCCCTGGTCATCGGAGAAAAAACATTTGACATGTGACCCAAAAATAACACACCATGCTTACCGAAAGGAGGTTTGGAAAGGACTTTTGGAAAGGCATCGCTATGACAAATATATATGTATAAAAATACAAATATAATTTTATTAAATACAATCTTAAGACACTAATAAAATACATGCAAAAAAAATAAAATGAAGTAAATGCAAAATTTGAACGAATGTGTGTCACCGGCACAAACAATTAGATAAATAAGAAATGAGTTGCTGCAATCAAATAAACTTCACCGCTGGGTGAAAAAATTATATATATATATATATATATATATATATATATATATATATATATATATATATATATATATATATATATATATATATATATATATATATATATATATTTTATATATATATATATTTTTTATATATATATATTTTATATATATATATATATATATATTTTTTATATATATATATTTTATATATATATATATATATATATATATATATATATATATATATTTTTATATATATTTTATATATATATATATTTTTTATATATATATATATTTTTTATATATATATATATTTTTTATATATATATATATTTTTTATATATATATATATTTTATATATATTATATATATATATATGTGTTGAATGCGCTACTCTAAAATACACCACTCTATTATATTCCAAACTTACACAATCATTAAGCCCCCCAAAGATTCTATGCTGCATGCAGTAGTGCCCGAATTACTCACCCTATTGGGTGTACTTTACATAAATTATAACATACCGTATTTATCGGCGTATAACACGCACTTTTTTCCCCTTAAAATCAGGGGAAAATTGCAGGTGCGTGTTATACGCCGATCCCCTGCGATCCCGAGCTGTCACAACTTCAAAATCGCCGACCGCGATTTGAAAATGGCGCCGCCGGCGCCGAAATACACAGAGCCGGTCCTCGGCTCTTCTCGGCAGCTCTCGTTCACTTTCGGCTCCACTCGTAGTCCCGAGCGGAGCTATCCGAACCTACTCGGCTAGGTTCGGATAGCTCCGCTCGGGACTACGAGTGGAGCCGAAAGTGAACGAGAGCCGCCGGGAAGAGCCGAGGACCGGCTTTGTGTATTTCGGCGCCGGCGGTGACATTTTCAAATCGCGGTCGGCGATTTTGAAGCCCAGGATGGCAGGGACAAGGGATTGAAGGCTGCACTGGGGCAAGGCTGCACTGGGGCAAGGCTGCACTGGGGCAAGGCTGCACTGGGGCAAGGCTGCACTGACATGGCTGCAATGATGGGCATTTAAATGTAAGTTTTTTTTCCCTTCAACTTCCCTCCTAAAAGTTTTTTTTCCCTTAAAATTCCCTCCTAAATTGGGGTGCGTGTTATACGCCGATAAATACGGTAAATATATAAAAAAATTTATAAACAAACTAAAATGTCCATATTCATGTGCAATGATTGCCAAAATCTCTGCAGTATATATATATCCGTGACTCTTCGTGATCCCTTCACCACTTTAGTACCAAGAACACCACCACCTGGATTGGCCACTCACCAGATGTCGATTAGACTGCGCCTTTGGTTCATTTATTAAGGATAACCACTCCACATACTCCGTATTATTGCTGACCCCAATGCGTTATATATAGGCCATGTCCTCCTCATGAGAAACAGACCGCGATCATTGCGCAATATGTAAAAACTATTTTATTAGTACTCCGTTTAAAAAGAAAGCATTTCACTCACTCGTGGGCACCTGGAAATGTGAGTGTAGTTTGTTGCCATTCCACAAGTGTGCACGATTTCATGACATGTTATGCCGCGTACACACGGTCGTACTTTTCGTCTACAAAAGTCCAACGGACGCTGACGGACTAAAGCTGGCTGGTAATCCGATCGTGTGTGGGCTTCTCCGGACTTTCAACGTACTTTTTTAGCCTCAAATCCGACGTACTTTAGATTTGAAACATGCTTTAAAACTTTACTTCGTAACTACGACGGACCCCGAAATCCGCTCGTCTGTGTGCTAGTCCGACGGACAAAAAGCCACGCTAGGGCACCTATTGGCTACTGGCTATGAACTTCCTTATTTTAGTCCGGTGTACGTCATCACGTACGAATCCGACCGACTTTTGTGTGGTCGTGTGTAGGCAAGTCCGTTCGTTAGAAAGTAGGCCGCAAGTCCGCCGCAAGTCCACCGAAAGTCTGCCGGAAGTCTGTCGGACAGGCTGTCTGACTTTTGTAGACGAAAAGTACGACCGTGTGTACGCGGCATTAGGTATCTATTTACTCGGTGTAACATCTTTCACATTATACCAAAAAAAATTGGCTAACTTTACTGTTTAGTTTTTTTTTTTTTTTAATTTTTAATTCATAAAAGTCTTTCCCCCCCAAAAAAATGCGTGGAAAACCTCTGCGCAAATACAGTGGGACATAAAATATTGCAACGATCACCATTTTATTCTCTAGGGTCTCTGCTAAATAAATACTTTTTTTAAAATTTTTATATATATATATATATATATATATATATATATATATATATATATATATATATATATATATATATATATATATATATATATATATATATATATATATATATAAATAAATATAAAATATCTCTGAGACCCTAGAGAATAAAATGGTGATTGTTGCAATATTTTATATTGCACTGTATTTGCGCAGAGGTTTTTCAAACGCATTTTTGGGGGGAAAGAGAAAAAAAAACTTCAGCCTTTACAGCAACTTTAAGAAGTGATTTTGTTTGCAGGAACTGCTTTAAGCATTCCTCCTCCTTTGATTTAAAATAGTTTAATCCTTTCTGGTAAGTGATATAAGTGAATTGATCCCCGGAAATCGGACTCTCTCCTGGCACAGACAGTATGCCCTGTGTTATAAAGTATATCTTGTTGGGTGGTGCGGACACGGCTCTCTGGTATTACCGGGCAGCTTACATGAAATACTTCCTCCAGAATAAAGTGGGAACGTTTCTGCAAAGGGAAGAAGTACTTGTACTATGTTGGTGTACCTATTTTGTTTTCTAATTCCTAACATGCCCAGCATGACAGGAGAAGGCTACAAAGTGGCACTGGTGTCTGTGCCCCCCCTTGCTGTCTGGGATATCCTTGGAAAGAAACTCATGAAGAGCCTGGGAATTCCTCTCCTATGAATGGCAAATCTGCACTCATGAACGTTGCTTGTATATTATTAAAGGTATCATAAACCTCATTGAGTTGCACTCCCTTATAACTTTATTATGAGAAGGGAGACGGCAGAACAAATGTTTTATGATCTGTACAGTTCTGCTTTTCTTGCTCTTTCTTCCGGTGTCGTACTTATAAGCGATTTTATAATGCCAAGGGATAAACGTGCACATCTTCCTCCAGGCAAAATCCACACAATTGTGGCATTGTGTGTTGAGGAGGCACACTGTTATGATGGGTCATTTGTTACACACAATATACGTATATACTGCATTATAGTGATCGTGGTGATGAGTGTTCGGTCATGCAGGATTTTTTAACGCTTCTAAAAAGAGCATTTGACCTTGTGAAGTTTGTAACCCCAAGTAAACCTTTTTCCAAACGACTAATCTGTAAATTGGTGTGATGAGACGTTCTTTAACCACTTCAGCCCCGGAAAGATTTGCCTCCTTAATGACCAGGCCATTTTTTGCGACACTCTGTCACTTTAACTGACAATTGGGCGACGTTGTACCCAAACAAAATTTATGTCCTTTTTTTTTCCCCCACAAATAGAGCTTTCTTTTGGTGGTATTTGATCACCTCTGTGGTTTTTATGTTTTGCGCTATAAACAAAAAAAGACCTGACAATTTTGAAAAAAAAAAACCAAAAAAAAAAAACAAACTATTTTTTACTTTTTTGCTATAATATAATAAACATCCCCAAAAAATGTTAAAAAACAAATTTCTTCATCACTTTAAGCCAATATGTATTCTACTATATATTGTTGGTAAAAAAGAAAATTGCAATAAGCGTATATTGATTGGTTTTCGCAAAAGTTATAGCGTCTACAAAATAGGGGATACATTTATGGCATTGTTTATTTTATTACTAGTAATGGCGGCGATCTGTGTTTTTTTGTTGTTTTTTTTTTGTTTTTTTTTTGTTTTGTTTTTTTGTGGGACTGCAACATTGTGGCGGACAGATTGGACACATGGAGACCATTGACATTTATACAGTGATCAGTGCTATAAATAGCCACTGATTACTGTGTAAATGTCACTGGCAGGGAAGGGGTTAACACTAGGCGGCGATCAAGGGGTTAAGTGTGTCCTAGGGAGGTGTTTCTAACTGGGGGGGGGGGGGGAGTGACTGGAAGAAAAAGAGAGACTGCTGATCCTAATCACTAGGAGCAGCAAATCTCTCTCTCTCTCTCTCTCTCTCTTTACACTGACAGTTCCCCGTTCTGGCTCTCTGTGGAGCGATCGGCTCCGGGGACAAGCTGCGGGCATGCCTGCTATATCGATTTAAAGAGCTGACGTACAATGACGGCGATTCTCCCAGCCGTGCCAACGTGCCGTAGTACAACTGCGGTGGCTGGTCGGCAAGTAGTTAAAGTGTTACTAAACCTACAACAGTAAAATCGGCCTGGATATACAGAATAGCATGCTTGTTATACTCACAGTGGAACGTAAGGGGTTAATCTTCTGTATTGTGTAAAAGGGCTGTTTGATCCTGTATGCACAGATCCTCCCCCTCCCACAGGGTCACTCTGGGCAAGGCCAGATAAGACAGTCAGAGTAGTCCCCCTGCACATGCTCACTTTGGTCTCTCTCTTGCTGGAGAGAACAGTTCCTGTTTGAGCTGAGCTGTTCATGATATTGATATCACACATGTGGGCGAGTATACAGATCCTAAATGACAGCCCAGTCCCTCCCTCCCTCCCTCCCTCCCTCCTCAATGCCCAGTAACTAAAAAAGAACACGGGGAGATGTCACATCTTGAATGATGGATGATCCGCCTCCCATAACAGCATGAGGACACAGGCTATAATGGAAATCTCCTCCTACCTGAACATTTGGCACTCCGGTGGACCCTGCAGTTTATCATGTGACCGTGGTATACGGATCAGCCAAAAAGGTATATAGTGGCAGTATTTTAATGTAAAAAGATTTATAAGCTATGGGAACTGTGTGTGTGTTTGGGGGGGGGGTCCTGTCCTGGAGTCCAGTGATGTCGGCACCGCAGCTGATGTTTCCATCAGCTAGGGGATGCTGCTGCTGCCATTACCGGTAAGGGAACCTGGTAGTGAAGTATTGCGGCTTCTCGCCGGGTCCCCACTGCGCAATGCGCGAGGCACCGCTACGCTCTCCTATAAAATTTTGAAATAGGTAATTTTTCTCCTTCACTTATGGCCACTGATGGGGGGCACTGGTGGGGGGCACTGATAGGCAGCACTGGTGGGCATTATTGTGATGCACTGATAATCAGGACACTGATAATTCGGGTACATGTCCCTTTTACAGAAGCCGGTTATCGGCTCTCTTCTCCCTATTTTCAGCCTGTTCTGCGCCCATCTGCCCCATCAATGCAGCTCACCATCTGCCATAGAAAATCACCAAGCCGTCATCTGTTTACTCGGCTCTCGGTCGGCAGTCGCATACACAGTCCCGCCTCCGCCATCGGCATTGGACCAGCTCCTGTGATAGATAGAACATTTGGCCAGTGGCGGAGGCGGAGGCGGGACTTTGTGTGTGACGTGCGAGCCGAGTTAGAGCCGTGTGGAAAGCCGATGACGGCTCAGTGATTTCCGGCGGCACTCGTTCCACTCCGAGGTACGCTGTCGGCGTATAACATGCACACTTGATTTTTTTCCACCCTATTTTCAGTGGGAAAAAAAGTGCGTGCTATACGCCAATAAATATGTGTATGTATATATATATGTGTGTGTGTGTGTGTAATATGTGTGTGTGTGTATATGTATATATATATATATATATATATATATATATATATATATATATATATATATATATATATATATATATATATATATATATATATATATATATATATATATATTATTATATATATTATTATAATTTCTTTTTTACAGAAAAAAAAAATGTGCATTTTAGTTTTTTTTTTAAAGGTGAATTTATCCTTCAACAGAATAATAGTAGCAGGGTGTTTTGTAGTTGGTTGGACGTGTGGATGCTTATTTCAAAGATGCAGAGTTTCTGCTTGCTGTGTTCAAGGAAAAATTAATATTTGCTAGTGTACGTTCTACTGGCCCAGCATTATGTGTAGATTTCTAGGCAGTGCCATGATGTCGCCTCACTATCTCTAGAAACACATTCTGGAAGCATTGTGTTTACAGCGCTCTTCTACAGAACATTCCTATGGAGCTTTGTGGAGCTGGATTGGAAGCCCGGATGCTGGGTAATTTTAGCCCATGGCTTAGTAGTGGACCTTGGCCGTCACTGACAGCACCCTCTAACTTCCCATAATCATTTTAAAACTGCACCTAGGACTTTCATTGTCCAACATGCATATGCTCTGATTTTTTTTTTTTCTCTTCACATATTGCCAAATAACTTTTCAAAATGTTCCCATGTTTTATTTATTTGATTTTTTTTTAATTTTTTAATAGTGAGAACCTCTGTTGGATTTTTTGTATTAATTATTATTAATTTATTTTTATTTTTTTAAATGTAGATTGAAAAGGATTGTAAAGCTTCAAATATTTTTTATTAAAATAGTAAACATGTCATGCTTACTGGTTTTGCATGGAGCAGCCCCAATCCCATTCTGGGGTTCCCTGTCGGCGCTCCTGGCTTCTCACCCCGCTGAGTGCCCACATAGAATGCATCTTTCTATGGGGCACTCATTCCGGCTTACTCCCGAGCCGCCCTGTCTGTGTCTATACAGTGCATCTTGAAAGAATTCACAGTGCTGCACTTTTTCCACATTCATGTTATGTTACAGCCTTATTCCAAAATGGATTAAATTTTCCTCAAAATTCTACAAACAATATTCCATAAGGACAATGTGAAAGAAGTTTTGTTTTTAAATTTTTGCAAATTTATTAAAAATGGAAAACAAAAAATTGCCATGTACATAAGTATTTACAGCCTTTGCCATGACACTTAAAATTGAGTTCAGGTGCATCCTGTTTCCACTGATTATCCTTGAGATGTTTCTTCAAATTGAGTCCACCTGTGGTAAATTCGGTTGATTGGACGTGATTTGGAAAGGCACACACCTGTCTATAGAAGGTCCCACATTTAACAGTGCATGTCAGAGCACAAACCAAGCCATGAAGTCCAAGGAATTGTCTGTAGATCTCCGAGACAGGATTGTATGGAGGCACAGATCTGGGGAAGGGTACAGAAACCTTTCTGCAGCATTGAAAATCCCAATGAGCACAGTGGCCTCCGTCATCCGTAAATGGAAGAAGTTTGAAAGCACCAGGACTCATCCTAGAGCAAGGTAAACTGAGCAATCGGGGGGAGTAGGGCATTAGTCAGGGAGGTGACCAAGAACCTGATGGTCACTCTGACAGAGCTCCAGTGTTTTTCTGTGGTGAGAGGAGAACCTTCCAGAAGAACAACCATCTCTGCAGCACTCCACCAATCAGGCCTGCATGGTAGAGTAGCCAGATGGAAACCACTCCTCAGTAAAAGGCACAAGACAGCCTGCCTAGAGTTTGCCGAAAGGCACCTGAAGGACTCTGACCATGAGAAACAAAATTCTCTGGTCTGATGAAACAAAGATTGAACTCTTTGGCCTGAATGGCAAGTGTCAAGTCTGGAGGAAACCAGGCACTGCTCATCACCTTTCCAATACCATCCCTACAGTGAAGCATGGTGGTGGCAGCATCATACTGTGGGGATGTTTTTTAGTGGCAGGAACTGGAAAACTAGTCAGGATCAAGGGAAAGACGAATGCAGCAATGTACAGAGACATCCTTGATGAAAACCTGCTCCAGAGCGCTCTGGACCTCAGACTGGGGCAAAGGTTTATCTCCCAACAGGACAATGACCCTAAGCACACAGCTAAGATAACAAAGGAGTGGCTACGGGACAACTCTGAATGTCCTTGAGTGGCCCAGCCAGAGCCCAGACTTGAACCCGATTGAACGTCTCTGGAGAGATCTGAAAAATGGCTGTACACCGACGCTCCCCATCCAACCTGATGGAGCTTAAGAGGTCCTGCAAAGAAGAATGGGAGAAACTGCCCAAAAATAGATGTGCCAAGCTTGTAGCGTCATACTCAAAAAGACTTGAGGCTGTAATTGGTGCCAAAGGAGCTTCACCAAAGTATTGAGCAAAGGCTGTGATACTTGTGTACATGGGATTTTTTTATTTTTTACAAATTTGCAAAGATTTCAAACTTCTTTCACATTATCATTATGGGGTATAGTTTGTACAATTTTGAGGAAAATAATGACTTTAATCAATTTTGGAATAAGGCTGTAACATAACAAAATGTGGAAAAAGTGAAGCGCTGTGAATACTTTCTGGATGCACTGTAAACAGAATTTGACAGCTGCTGTGAATCTGCCCGCTGAAGAGGAAGAGAGACGCTGCTCTGTGCACAGCGCTGGATCAAAATCTGGCTCAGGTAAGTATAAAGAGGGTGAGGGGGAATTCTATGACATGGTAGGTTTTTTTACCTTTATGCATTGAATGCATTAAAGCGGAGGTCCGCCCACCCCTGAAAAAATTAAGCCATCAGTTACACATACTACAGCTGCTGACTTTTAATAGGACACTTACCAGTCCTGGAGTCCAGCGATGTCGGTACCGCAGCTGATGTTTCCATCAGCTGTCAGATGCTGCCGCTGCCATTACCGGTAAGGGAACCCGGTAGTGAAGTATTACGCTTCACGCCCGGTCCCCACTGCACAATGCACAAGGCACCGCTGCGCTATCCTACTGGCCTGGCGGCGGGGGAAGGAGGAGGGATAAGGAGGGAGCCGAGCTGCTGACGTAATGTGCCGCGGCCCGGTCTTCTGGAAGCGGGGACAGGATACCGGTCAAATGCAGGTATCCGCATCCCCCCCCCCCCCGAAAGGTGCCAAATGTGGCACCGGAGGGAGAAGTAAACGAGCGGAAGTTCCACTTTTGGAAACCTTTAGGCTTTAGAATCACTTGACGTATGAGATGCCCCCTGTAGGTTTTTACTCCTGGGTTTCTCTTTAGAGAAGATTCCCCCCAGTTGTGGTCGCTGGGTAATTGTTTTCAATTTACAAAAGTTGTAATGCCTGGATCTGATTTATTTACTGCACAGGTTATTCGTTCTCATAATATTGATTCACAAAGGAAACAATACTGATTTATGAAAAATAAATGCTTAGAACAGCTAAAAGGCCATTTCATGTGAAGAAATTGTGATTGGACACCTGCGCAATATTTTGAGTTTGTAAACTGAACATTTCTTTTTCTAGAGAAACTTCCACCAACACCACCTCTCCCGTTTTTTTAAATTTATTTTATCCCCTGTTACTTTTTAAAAAAAAAATTTTTTTATTCTTGATTTGCCTCAATAAACATACTCCGTTGTAAACTGAACAGTGAATACAGCATTGATCTGTTGTGATCACACAGGGTCCCAGCTGCACATTGTCTTTCCTTCTCAAGCACCAGTGATGGTTGGTGTTGTTTTTTATTGGGGGGGGCAGAAAACAACCACATACCCTCCCCCGAGCGGCACACAACTACCCCCACCCCCCAGTGGCACGTCCGTCACTTACCCTATCGTGGCAGGTAGCAGCTTGGCTCCGAATCCTCTCCTCCATGGCGGCTTCCATCTCCTCCCCTCCTCCTCCTAGGCGTCCAATAGGATTGCCTGTCCTTTCAGCCAATCGGGTGACCGGTGTCCAAGCCCACTTCCTGATTGGTTCGGGAGGAGGATCAGTGTTACAACAGCGAATATTCATTCGCTGTTGTAACACACATAGGTGGGATCGGAGCGTACTCTCTGCGACCTGAGCCCACTCTATATTGAAAGCCTATTAGAGCCTCTGGCTCTAATGGTGTGCTTCAAAAGAACGACCCCTCCACAGTGTAGACTTTTTATATCCAATGCATACTGGAATTTTTATTTATTTTATACTGGTATTGGCGGCGATCAGCAACTTATAACAGGACTGCCATATTGCGGCGGGAAATCAGACACTAACTGACACTTTTTGGGGACCAGTAACACTAATACAGTGATCCATGCTAAAAATATGCACTGTGACTGTACTAATGACACTGGCTGTGGGAAGGGGTTAAACATCTAGGGCAATCAAAGGGTTAAATGTGTGCCTAACCAGTGTTTTTGTGTAAAATGTGTGCTGCTTTTACTAAGGGAAGTGATGGATTTTATTCCCTGCTTTGCAGGGGCACAACCCCCCCCCCCTTTCCCCCTTTCCCCATGTCAGAACAGAGCTCTGCCTTGTCTACATAGGCAGAGCTCAGTTGTGTGTTGATACCCGACGATCAGCGGTTGCCAGCAGACATCCATTGCCCAGCTCCCGCAGATTGGCTTCTGCTGTGAGTAATCACAACAGAAGCGGCTCGCGCCCCCTAGGTGGAAGTGCAGAATCCTGTGTGTGTATATATACCAGATTCTGCATAGAATCTGCTATGGGACGGTTGGGAAGCAGTGGCGTCACTAGGGTTGGTGTCACCCGGTGCCGAAAAAATTGGTGTCACCCCCCCCTCCACCAACTACCTCAGTACAGACCCCCCTCCACTAACTACAGACCCCACTCCATCAATATAGCCCCCCTCCCTCAGTACAGACCCCCTTCCATCAATATAGACCCCCCACTAAGTACAGACTCCCCTCCCTCAGTACAGACCCCCTCCCTCAGTACAGACCCCCGCTCAGTGCAGACCCCCTTTCCTCAGTATAGACCCACCACTAAGTACTGACCCCCTCCCTCAGCACAGACTCCCCCATCAGTACAGAAACCCTCCCTCAGTGCAGAGTCTGCAGACCCCCTTCCATCAGTATCAACCTCCCACCTCAGTGCAGACCGCCCCATCAGTACATACACCCCCCCTCAGTGCTGACCCCCATCAGTATAGAATCCCCACTCAGTGCAGAGCCCCCATTAGTATAGAATCCCCCCAGTGCAGAGTCCCCATTAGTATAGAATCCCCCTTAGTGCAGAGCCCCCATTAGTATAGAATCCTCCTCAGTGCAGAGCCCCCATTAGTATAGAATCCTCCTCAGTGCAGAGCCCACCATTAGTATAGAATACCCCTCAGTGCAGAGCCCACCATTAGTATAGAATACCCCTCAGTGCAGAGCCCACCATTAGTATAGAATCCCCCCAGTGCAGAGCCCCCATTAGTATAGAATCCCCCCAGTGCAGAGCCCCCCATTAGTATAGAATCCCCCCAGTGCAGAGCCCCCATTAGTATAGAATCCCCCTAGTGCAGAGCCCCCATTAGTATAGAATCCCCCCAGTGCAGAGCCCACCATTAGTATAGAATACCCCTCAGTGCAGAGCCCCCCATAAGTATAGAATCCCCCCAGTGCAGAGCCCCCCATTAGTATAGAATCCCCCCAGTGCAGAGCCCCCATTAGTATAGAATCCCCTCAGTGCAGAGCCCCCCATTAGTATAGAATCCCCCAGTGCAGAGCCCCCATTAGTATAGAATCCCCCTTAGTGCAGAGCCCCCATTAGTATAGAATCCCCCTCAGTGCAGAGCCCCCATTAGTATAGAATCCCCCCCAGTGCAGAGCCCCCATTAGTATAGAATCCCCCAGTGCAGAGCCCCCCATTAGTATAGAATCCCTCCAGTGCAGAGCCCCCCATTAGTATAGAATCCCCCCAGTGCAGAGCCCCCCATTAGTATAGAATCCCCCCAGTGCAGAGCCCCCATTAGTATAGAATCCCCCTCAGTGCAGAGCCCCCATTAGTATAGAATCCCCCTCAGTGCAGAGCCCCCCATTAGTATAGAATACCCCTCAGTGCAGAGCCCCCCATTAGTATAGAATCCCCCCAGTGCAGAGCCCCCATTAGTATAGAATCCCCCCAGTGCAGAGCCCCCATTAGTATAGAATCCCCCCAGTGCAGAGCCCCCCATTAGTATAGAATCCCCCCAGTGCAGAGCCCCCATTAGTATAGAATCCCCCTCAGTGCAGAGCCCCCATTAGTATAGAATCCCCCTCAGTGCAGAGCCCCCCATTAGTATAGAATACCCCTTAGTGCAGAGCCCCCCATTAGTATAGAATCCCCCCAGTGCAGAGCCCCCATTAGTATAGAATCCCCCCAGTGCAGAGCCCCCATTAGTATAGAATCCCCCCAGTGCAGAGCCCCCATTAGTATAGCATCCCCCCAGTGCAGAGCCCCCATTAGTATAGAATCCCCCCAGTGCAGAGCCCCCATTAGTATAGAATCCCCTCTGTGCAGAGCCCCCATTAGTATAGAATCCCCCCAGTGCAGAGCTCCCATTAGTATAGAAGCCCCCCATTAGTATAGAATCCCCCCAGTGCAGAGCCCCCATTAGTATAGAATCCCCCCAGTGCAGAGCCCCCCATTAGTATAGAATCCCCCCCCAGTGCAGAGCCCCCCCATTAGTATAGACACCCCCTGCACATGTCCACCCACATACTGTATATACATGAAGTTTACAGACCTCAGAACAGCGCGGATGATACACACAGCCGTGTGTGTCCCTCGGGCTCCTCCTTCTCCTGTGTGAATGTAAACAGAGAGGAGGGGGAGGCGGCTTCAGTCCGCTGTGCTGAGGGACACAGCGCAAGTCCCGTGGTGCAGATCAGGGCAGCGGGCAGTGTTAGCGGTGTGTGCCGCTACCTACGGGTGTCACCCCTCTGGCGGGTGTCACCCGGGTGCGGACCGCACCCCCGCACACACCTAACAATGCCACTGTTGGGAAGTGGTTACAATGGTCTATCATGTTTTGTTTCAACCTATTATTTGCAGGGTTGGGGCGTACAGGAACATTTTAATATGGTCTGTGGTTCTGAGTGCTGTCACTAGGCCTTGTCAAATTTGGGCTGCATTAGATAATATGAAACTGCGGTTGGTAAAGTGAAGTCTCCCCAATGGGATAGAGGGAGCAAAAATCTGACAGAGGTTATAACTTTACTAAATGAACCAGTTCTAATTTAACTCCAGTGTGTTTTTCATCACTGCAGCCAAAGCTGATAAGACCTGCAGAGGTCTCAATACCTTGTATTAGCTCTCCCTTGTGCACTAGATCAGTTGGGTACCCACAGAGATCTCTGTACTCAGTTTCCCCCTAAGGCCCCATTCACACCTCAGCATTTTGTAGCTTGAAGCTCCAAAACGCTGGAGGAGAAAAAAAATCAATAATTCTCTATGGAGATGGTTCACATCTCCACTGCAAGTCGCCTGGAGCTCAAAAAAGTTTAGTTCCATAGAAATGCATGGAAACTATTTATTTGCGCATTTTGTTGTGTATTTGAGTGTTTTTCTGCTCAAATGCAATAATAAATAATAATAATTACATTCCATTGAACTCTATTAGGCCAAAATCGCACTGCAATCTCACCAAAGTAGCACAGGAACCTTTTCCAAAATTGCACCTTGCTGAGTTGCATTGATATCAATGGGTACCATTGAAAACTATGTTATTCCCTTAGATTATTTGGGTACCTGCAGAGAGCTCTGTACCCCATCAGCTGTACTTGGTCTTCTAGATTAATTGGGTACCTGCAAAGAGCTCTATAGCCTGTGAACTCTGTCTGGTGCTCTGATTATTTGGGTACCTATAGAGGGTTCCTTACCCTGTTTACTGTATCTGGTGCCCTATATTACAGGGTGCCTACAGAGGGCTATGTACCATATCTGCTATCTCTAGATTGGCTGGACACCTGCCTTTTTTAAAACCTCTCTGGTGCTTGCTCCAGGTTAGTTGAGAACCTGCACAGAGCTCTATACTCCGTTAGCTCTCCTTGGTGCCCTAGATTAGTTGGGCACTTGCAGAGGAATCCATACACTAAATCCCTACATAATGCTTTGGATTATTTGGTTACCTGCAGAGTGTTGTATACACTGTCAGTTCTATCTGGTACCCTAGATTTGGACACCTGCAGAGGACTTCATACCCTACAATCTCTCCCTGGTACTTTTAGATTAGTTGGGTACCTGCAGAGAGCCCTATACCCTGTCACTCTTCCTGGTGCCCTAGATTAGTTGAGTAGCTCTAGAGCGCTCTGTACCCTGTCAGCTTCTCCTGGTGCCCTAGACCAGGCATATGCAATTAACGGACCTCCAGCTGTTGCAAAACTACAGGTCCCATCATGCCTCTGCCTCTGGGTGTCATGCTTGTGGCTGTCAGAGTCTTGTTATGCCTCATGGGACTTGTAGTTCTGCAGCAGCTGGAGGTCCGCTAATTGCATATCACTGCCCTAGATTATTAGGGTAGTTGCGAGGGCCCTGTACACTGTCAGCTCTCCGTGGTGCCCTAGATTAGTTGGGTAGTTTCAGAAGGCTCCATGCCCTGTCTGCTCTCCCTGGTGCCCTAGATTAGTTGGGCACTTGCAGAGGGCTCTGTACCCTGTCAGCTTTCCCTGGTGCCCTAGATTAGTTGGGCACTTGCAGAGGGCTCTGTACCCTGTCAGCTTTCCCTGGTGCCCTAGATTATTAGGGTAGTTGCAGAGGGCTCTGTACCCTGTCAGCTCTCCCTGGTGCCCTAGATTAGTTGGGTAGTTGCAGAAGGCTCCATGCCCTGTCAGCTCTCCTTGGTGCCCTCAATTAGTTGGGTACCTGCAGAGAACTCCTATACACTGTCGGCTCTCCCTGGTGCCCTAGATTAGTTGGGTACTTGCAGAGAACTCTTTACCCTGTCAGCTTTCCCTAGTGCCCTGGATTATTGGCGTAGTTGCAGAAGCCTCCATGCCATGTCAGCTCTCCTTGATGCCCTCAAATAGTTGGGTACCTGCAGAGGGCTCTGTACCCTGTCAGCTCTCCCTGGTGCCCTAGATTAGTTGAGTAGATACCTTCCCATGGTGTAGCATTGTGTGCTTCCCCTCTCAGTAATAACGGTCACACTGTATGTGTCATCCCAGCACTGATCTGTATTCCTGTTTCTATGTGAATCACTTCTGCATCAATGCTTTATCCACGTCACGTGAGCCGGATGTACCCATCATATCGCCCATTCATTAAGCTTAGGGAACTTGTGACTGGAATATATTTTGTGTTCTGATATTCCCTTTGCTTGGTGTATATATTTATATATTTTTTTTTCCAGAGGAAAACGGCGTCTGAGATTTAACCTTTTATCTTTTCCATTGGGTGACAGTTGTTCAGCAGCATATTCGACCATGCAGTAACATTTATCTAATTACAGATAACTAAGATGAAATCATTATTGCAGGGTAAATTTAGTCATTGGATTTCCTCTAGCAGGTAAAGAATTGGCTGTTCACATAACGGAACAATATTGTATCACATGGGACATTCTAAACACTTGTCATAATAGGGAAAGCCCTGTTCTACCGAATCCATCCTTCTATTATCATCGGGGTGGAATACCAGCAAGTTTTGGGGGGGGCCACTTCATGTCTTCCTTCTATTGGTAAAGCATATATGCTATGTTGAACTTTGTGTTGTGAAGATTGTACAATATTCCTTTTTTACAATTTTAATGATAACCAATTTCAATAAAATGATATATATTTTTTTTAAGTAATATGTTCTGATTGCCATAAAAATCCCACCAAATGAGGACATGCTTTAAAACAACACTTGCCATAAAGCATCCTGTTCGTCGGGTAAAGGTTCATATAGATGGTGTTATTCTGCAGAGCTCAGTTCTCTTGTTTCTCGCCCCATCAGCTGCTGAACACACAGAACGGGAAGCCTGGGATGACTTGCTCCGGATATGTGCACTGGGCTCCTCTTTGCAGCATCTGTGTTGCTGGGTACCCTCGAGCACCCATGATCCCGAGTAAGGTCGTCTCTGGGCATCCTATTGATTTTCAGTGCGTTCTCTAGGCCAAAGGCAGGTCTGCATTCCCACTGCTGGGGACATCATGTACAATGATGAATGTAGCTGGATGAAGTCACTGCGAGCGTCCAATCGCTGTGCAGCTTTCAGCAGGGTTCAGCAGCTTCTGCAGATGAACCGAGCATCACACACTGTCAGAATGGGAACAAATCCCCAGCTCCCTGGCAGGCTCTAGTAATAAGTTCCTGTGTTTTTTTGGAGTGAGGCTTAAGGTGAGTGTGCTGTATAGAATTAGCATTTTCAGATTCAGTTTTCTGCTTCTAAATGCATATTTGATTCCCTCATCCTGTTCCACCCCTTTGCATCGTCCTGTCCCACAGAGCAGCCTATCCCATTCCTGTGACCTCTGCACCAAAAAATTTCTGACCAACACCCAATGTTCCTGAGTTTATAGTACCACCTCCTCCTGTGCCCAGCTCCTGCCTTCCACCACTCCCACTGCACAGCCATCCCAAAAACTGACGGGTTCCAGGTCATCCCAAGTGTATCAAACTCCTGTATCCTGCCATCATGATGCATTGCTCAGCATCTTCCTCTCTTCTGCATCCATCAACTCTAATCGACCAAACTGATCACTAATTAATATATCCCAGCTTCTTCTACCAGAGTCTGACTCTACTGGCCTGACTCCATGCTGAATGACCATTCTACCGTATCTTCTTCTAATCCTTTTTATCTATGTGTTCAATTTCCTACACCAACAGCTTGGAACTCTGCCTACATTACCCCAAATGTCTTCTTTGTAGAGCAAAGTCCCAGGTTGTGCCAGGTAGCTGTATCAGTTCATCACAGGACTAGGAAGCCGTTTATTACATTTGGAGCCCAATTCTGGGACACTTCTAAATTATCCTTTGCTGCTCTTAAACTGCAAGGGCTAATTGCTTGTGTATTCTAGGGGAGAGTAAAAGCACTTGTATTTAACTTAGCCTCTGCTCCTATGGCAGGCAGCGCCCCCCTTCCCCCCCCCCCCCCCCCCCCCCCATGATCTGGCGATGGACTGTCCCTATCTCACCCAGTGCAGGGCTATGGACCCTAAATTGGTCATTTCTTTTCAATCTTATTTTATTGAAAGGTATGGAAAAAAATACAGATTAACAACGTTGCAGTGTAAAACGTTGATGCCAATTACACATAATGCAGGAAAGGTAACACAGACAAATTACATTCAGACGGAAACGCCATGCTTAATGCGGAAGTAAACCCATCAATGTAACAGTTTAAAAAAACAGTTACATTCCCGGCAATGCTAACCGTCGCATTGGTTGTGCTCTCAAGTAAGGATGAGCTCCGGCGTGTTCGCACACTCCACGTGCAGAGCCCGCCAGGAGGTCGGCACTGCCCTGCGCTAATCACAGGCAGTGAGACATTTTCCCGATGCGCGGCTGCACAGATCGGGAAATGTCTTGCAGCCTGTGATTGGCGCAGCACGGTGCCGACTTCCTGGCGGGCTCTGCACGTGGAGTGTACAAACATGCCCGAGCCCATCCTTACTCTCAAGCAAACTGTCAAATCATCCAGTGGCTGGTGTCGTAACAGATCACATGTCCATCACCATGGCAGTTGAAGAAGATAAAAGAGAGGCCAAGATGGCAGCTTCCTTGGCTGGAAAACGATAGGAGGGTTTACTTCCACTTTAAGTCTTCTAAAGTGACAGTGAAAAAAAATTATTATAGTAGCATACCACTCGTATGTGGGCATAACACATTAGAGAATTCCTTCATAAAGTTCAATTCCAACTATGAGAAGAGAAACATTGAATAATATTCTAATAAGCACTTTTCCAAGAGGCATGAAATGCTGTATGGATCTCTCGTTCTCTTAAGAAACAGAACAGCTTTATGGAACCAAACTTTACATGGAACCGATCTTCAAAACAAAAACAGATATTAGAATCATAGCGGGAGGGTATTGGGGAAGAAGGATGTCAAAGAGTAAAGAGAGACCCTACATTGATCTTGATGAGGTCAGGACCTTAGCTGGACCCTGGGGGAAAAATGCTATGGGGACTGGGTTAGCAGCATGGAGAATCGGGGTAGTAAATCTACTTCAACAAGTTCCCTAGACCTAAACAAGCAATTGACCTCTGCAATGAGTTTGCAACCCCACTGGAAAGGGATAGATCGAAAGTTTCCAGGAGTTGGGCTTTAAACTAAGTTTTAGTCTAGCCAAAACTTTCTGGTTTTACGAGATAGGAAATGGGAGGAAATCTGCTGATGAGAGAGTTTCCAGCCTGCTCCTAATTAAAAAAAATATATATATATAATATATTTTATGTGCTCATAAGTTTACATACCCTGGCAGAATTTTATGATTTCTTGGCCATTTTTCAGAGAATATGAATATCGCACACTTTTTTTCTTTCACTCATGGTTAGTGTTTGGCTGAAACCATTTATTATCAATCAACTGTGTTTACTCTTTTTAAATCATAATGAAAACAGAAACTACCCAAATGACCCTGATCAAAAGTTTACATACCCCAGTTCTTAATACCATGTGTTGCCCCCTTTAACATCAATGACAGTTCGAAGTCTTTTGTGATATTTGTGGATGATTCTCTTTATCTTCTCAGATGGTAAAGCTGCCCATTCCTTTTGGCAAAAAGCCTCCAGTTCCTGTAAATTCTTGGGCTGTCTTGCATGAACTGCACGTTTTGAGATCTCCCCCATAGTGGCTCAATTATGTTGAGGACAGGAGACTGAGATGGCCACTCCACAACCTTCACTTTATTCTGCTGTAGCCAATGACAGGTCAACTTGACCTTGTGTT
>JBBDGP010002957.1:662500-725000 GCA_037952835.1 Lithobates septentrionalis | reverse complement strand
TGTATCCAAAACAAAACATATTTTTATCATATCTGTCTCTCTCTATATCTATAGATATATAATTATAAAAAATATATATATACACACACACACACACACACACACACACACACACACACACACACACACTCTTTGGCTGGACATCCATTTTAATCAATTATGAAAATAAGTTGACATTAAAGGTGGCCAAAAATAACTCCCTGGTTTGGAGATGATCTCATGTCTGGAGCATTCTCTGTCAGCCCTTTACATTTGGATAAGAAATTATCATAATGGTTAGAACGTTTTATTCAAGGGCTTTTACTCCCCCCCCCCCCCCCCCCCCCCCCCCCCCCCATGACAAGCTATGCCAGGACTGTCAGCAACTTGTAGACCGGTACCTTCCCCTCTACACTTCTTGCCTGCACAGAAGCACTTGTGTGAGCCAAAAGCTTTCAGCTGCAACTAAGCCAAAAGACTTTGTAAGATGAATGGACTGTGCTTTCATGTCTGACTGTTCTTTGACGTCTGTAGTCATCATCTTCTCACTAACTAATTACAATAAGGCCTGACAATACTGTCATAGCAATGCATTGTCTTCTACATGAAGAAACAGCCATGATTTTAAAACAGTCATTCATTCACAGTCATTGAGGGATACAGGATTCAGAGACTTTTTGGTTATACTACTGCCCACAGGAGCTACAGGACACTAACAAAAAAAAGCAATGACCATCTTGGTGTAACGTTCTCACTCCTAACATCTCCTCCTAGAACAGTGATGGCGAACCTTGTCACCCTAGATGTTTTGGAACTACATTTCCCATGATGATCATGCACTCTGCAGTGTAGGTAAGCATCATGGTAAATGTAGTTCCTAAACATCTGGGGTGCCAAGGTTCGCCATCACGGTCCTAGGGGGATAGATATCTTTTCTCAGAAAAGTTTTTAACCATTTTTACTTTTTTTTTTTTTTTTTTTTTCTTCAATCAAGACTTCACTACACACTGCTTTTGGTTAGTCTCCTTTATGAAGCTATCCAGATCAGTGTATTATCAGCAATAACTTTAAAATCCGTACAGGACCCCCTGGACTGGACTGTTGCAGGGCCTGCCTAGAATGGGACGTTCAGGCACTGCACTCTGCATTGTGGAGCTTTTCCAGACCACTGTGTTAGTCAGCTATACTTTCCAGGTCCAGTGCTGTGGCACAGCCTCTGGTGTGTGACCCAGACTCTGTACTCATTTAGACCCTGTTCACAAATGAGCATTTTGTAGCTTGAAGTTAGAAAACGCACAACATAAACCATGTCTGCAGTGGTGCCTGTTCATACCCGAGTGCTCAGGGTGTCTATTGCTCAAAGACATACAGGAGCTTATTTTCAGGCAGATTTGGGTTTTTTTTGGCCCAAAAGACTTTAAAAGGAGCATCTGCAAATGCGCCATCCTGCCCAAAGAAGCTTTCTTACAGCAAACCACCCCCAAAATGCAAGAGAAAAACTTAAAAAATGTAGCCAAGTCCCGAGCCTCTCCAGGCCTAATGGTGACCTCCAGAGTTAGGGACAGCTGACCTCCTGTGTAGAGCGGGTTACTAGGCATGATGGGTGTAATGCAAGGTAGATTAATGGGCGCCAGACACTTCTTGAATGCAAAGAGATTAATTTTCTCTTGAACAGAACTGTGGGAGAGAGGATTGGAGCCAGGACACCCTTTAGTAGTGGCAATGTTAATTCACAGACTCCAAGACTTCTACAGGTAGACAACCATGCAGGAAAAGGCATCCAGCATGACACATCTGCACTTGTAGACATGCTGTTTCCTATGGCAACAATCTTGAACAGTTTCTAACAAAGGTCGAAAATGAACTCTTTCACTTCCTCCCCCATCTCCTTGTTTAGATCTTCACTCAACTGAGCTCCCAGTCTATCACCTAGACCCGCTGATCCACTGCCACTGGATCTCTTGAGCTCTTCCAAGCTTTTTACTGAGTATCTTCCTCAAGCCTCACCCCCAGGTCCCTGCTGGGTCCCTAGCTTGGCACTCAGATACTCCAAGCGTAACCCCACTGGCTCGGTCCCTGGCTTGGCACACAAACTGCTCTGCAAGCGTCACTTCCGCTGCCTGGGTCCCTGGCTTGACACCTGTTGAAGTTTCCCAATTCTTCACCATCCCCGGTCAGTGAGAATTCTGCTCCGGTACTTGCTTCAGCTACTCACTGTGGTCCCTGGTAACAAGGTGGACGGTCCCTTAGTGGCGACAGCTTCCCTTCTACCTCCGACCATGACAGGTTCTCCGGCCGGCAGAACCATCATTTCTGGTTGGACTGCAAGCCACAGTCCCAACCCTGCACTGCTCTCCTGGTTCTGAATAGGTTCTCAGACAGCCTAGCAGCCAGATGTCCCTGGGATAGGCCTCAGGCTCTGGCCAACAGCACAACACATGTCCACCCAGACGGCCATCCAGGTGGCTCAGAAACCCCGATCACCTGACCTCACCCAAATAAATGGTCTCTCCCAGCAGGCCAAGGGACCCATGAAGATCCCTGCCCATTGGCTGGGATACCCCATCTATTCCTATGTCCTTGCAATGCCCTTGTCTTATCTAATGCCACCAGATACCCGGCCATCTAGTGACAGAAGAGAGAAGTGCAGCAATTCCAGAATTAGAGTGGAAACAATTGATCTCCTTTCAATTGGCCAAGGCAACTATATCTGGCAGGTAAATTTATTAGCAACCCTGCCTAAACATCAGGGTGCTACCAAAAAAATATGCCTTTTTGAAATCATCTGAATTTGCATCAGGCGACTACTTCCCAAACTTGAACAAGTGGATGTTCAGGCCTCCGCTGATGGCAGCTCTGGGCATAAGGTTTTGCAGACAGCTTTTGAGCTGCAGACAGTGCTCAGTTGTTCGTTTTTTTTTTTTTTTTTTTTTTTTTTTCTTTACTGGGCATAGAAGTGCTGCAGTGTTGCTCGCTCCCTTAGATGAGCTGTTTTTGGACCCACCAAATGTCCTTGAATCTTGTGTCCCTGAATGAACAAGAAAGAGAAAATAGGATTTTTGTACTCCCCATAAAATCTTTTTCTTGGCGCTCATTGAGGGTCTCAGGTTCCACCCATCTGTGTTTATGGTCTTCCTGCCAGCACTGCTGTCAGCACAGAGGCATGTTACTAGTAGGAGATCACGGTTTTCTTGTTTGCCTGTGTTTAAATCATCCTGTAGGTGGCAGTATAACCCAAATATCTCTGAAACTTGTGTCCCTCAATGAACTCCAAGAATAGCATTTCACGGTTAGTATAAAAATGTATATTCTTCCTGGCCTTGTTTGAAGTACTCTTGACATCATTCTTTCAAAAAAAAAAAAAAAAAGACACTGATGGAGACTGCAGAGCTGTAACAAAAGGCAGGTAGGGGAGACAGGTCTCTGGAGATCAGCGTATATAGGCACTTCTCTTGCACATTACTGCTGGGATATATATATATATATATATATATATATATATATATATATATATATATATATATATATATATATATATATATATATATATATATATATATATATATATATATATATATATATATATATATATAATTAGAGCTGCACGATTCTGGCTAAAATGAGAATCACGATTTTTTTGCTTAGAGGATAGATCACGATTCTCGCGGTGTAACATCATCTTTCACATTAAAACAAAAAAAAATTGTGCTAACTTTACTGTTTCTTTTTTTTAATTTATTGAAGTGTATTTTTTCCCAAAAAATTGCATTTGAAAGCTGGGCAAATACAGTGTGACATAAAATATTGCAGCAATTGCCATTTTATTCCCTAGGGTCTCTGCTAAAAAAAAAAAAAAAAAAAAAAAAAAAATTATATATATATATAAAATGTTTGGGGGTTCCAAGTAATTTTCTTTAGCAAAAAATATTGATTTTAACTTAAGAAAGAAGTGTCAGAAAAAGATTTAGACTTTAAGTGGTTAAACTTCCTGCATTTACACCTTGTTTAAAACTTGGCAGATTGCCCAGGTTATTTGTTTACACAGAGAAGTTTATCCCTTTGATCCAAGAAGGAAGTTAGTTACAATGTTTCAAGTTCTAAACTTGGCAGACTGCCCAGATGTTTTCTTTTGACAGCTGAGAGAGCAGATAATCTCTCCACTTGTTTATATGAAAGAATCGGCAAACTCAGCAGGAGAGATCGTCAGGGGAGGTGAATCGAGATCACTATTTTTTTTAACGATTAATTGTGCAGCTCTAATATATATATATATATATATAGATAGATAGATAGAGATATCCTGAACAATTTGTTTTCATTTAAATTAGCTCTCAGGAACCGCCAATGCTCATTTCATATAGACAGTAACAGTGCTGTCTAATGAACTTGTAGACCATTTCATGGATATATTTGGGTTCTTTTTCTTATTATACTATCCATATGTCCAGTTTAAGCTACAGATCTGTCATTATTTCTATATCTCATAATGTTGATGTAGTACTCTGTTCTTTTTTTAACAAAGTACTGCATAAACTAGAATTTAAATTGCCTTCAGGGCTCTTCTAATGTATCTCTTGATCAAGTTTGTCTTCCTATACTGATCAATGCGCTACTATGGATTCCACCCCTCCCACACTTCCAAGGACAGCAGGATGTCCTCTGACTGTGATCCTAGGGTTCTCCTAAAGCCCAGTACGTAAAATTATACATAAATATTGATGTCTGATTAACACACTGGATGGCCTCACCAGTAAAGCTTTGTATGAGAGTCATTGATCTGGTGGCAAGAGCACATACAGCTTTTTTTTTAAATTGCTGAGGTTACGTTATAGTATGTGGTTGGTGGGAAGGCAGGGGGGGGGGGGGGGGGTGGAAAACGAATTTATTACAAGCTCAGGGTAAATTGTGGGTGTCTGGGGCAGTCTAAAATGTGTAAGATCTTTCCTACTCATTCTTTTTTTTTTTTTTTTTTTTTACTGGCTTGTCTTTTTTTTTTTTTCTCCTATACACTTACAGGACACAAGCGTAGGGCTTTAGTGTGTTTATGTATATATGCTATGGGCACCTATGTTTGCTTTTAGGGCCACCTAACACAAATGCAGGTAGTGCAGCTCAAACCCAATCAAAATGAACAGAATTACAAATGGTGATATGCTAGACATAGATGAAATTGTTAGGATTCAGTTGACCGTATAATGCCTGACATACTAAGCCATCAACTCTTCAGAGAACGTTTTAAGCTACTGGAGTATCTAGGTGTTTACCTAAATCTCTGGCCATAGATGTGTCCAGGCAATTGGATCATACTTACTGTAGCTGTTGATATCCTGAGGGCTATGGCCACCTTTTTGTTGTAGGAAGGCCCAGAAAAATAAAGGTTAGAATAATTCGTCCTATGTCATCTTCCCCGCTTCATCAAACCCAGCCTGGTGATCTGTTTAAAGCACAACACCAACTTTCTGACATATTTTATGCTATGAGACAGGGAGGTAAAATGATAGATTTTGTAAAACTCAATAACCTCTTCTTTGTTGACTGAGGAAACTTTTTGAAGTATTTGGTATGCCCATTGGCATACTGTCCACTTCTTGCCTGGGGAGATTGTCTATACCAGTATTTCTCAATCTTTTTTCAGTCAAGGCAGGCCTTTACATTTTTGGACAATCTCGGGGCACCCTCAAAATTAGGAACAGTCTTGAGACGCCCCATTCTAAAATGTAAAAACTATTCTGATCGATTCACATAATGCAGCAACGTCAATACACGTAGGACACCCAACGTTAAAAGTGATTCATTCTTCCAAAGCAAATACACTTTTACAAACTGGTACGGACTAGTATGCCAATGTTTTTCTTCTCCTTCAATTGCTAAAGGAGAACAAAAATGGGGGTGGGACATGTACCTTGCAGGGTCTAATAAATACACATACAAAATAGGCTTAAAAAATAATCAAATCTTTCATTTCCATATACAAATGGTTAACTTTAAAAAAGTTGCCTACAACTGGTTAAAACCACAGTTACTGTAAGTCTATCCAGGATGTGCTGGTCATTCATTTGAAGACACAGACGGAGGAAGTATACACACCCAGTAAGCCGTTAACATAGATTTTTTTTTCGGTTCCATCCATGCTGCAAGGATAAGCAAAAGCTTAGGTGTGGCTTGATTCACTCTTCAATTTTGCCTCTTGTAACTTGGGACCCAGTTCTGGCCCCTTTTGATCCTTTATGGAGTCTGTTTTTCTCTTTTGGGGGGGGGGACACGGATTAATTCCCACGGGCTCCCCAGGCTTCTCCTCCACTGAACCGGCTGACAAAAACTACACAGTATATGTACAAATGTGTGCTCCAATCTAAGGCCCTAATGAAGCGGGACTCGCCACAAAACGCATAGGCAAGTTTTCTCGATTCTTCAGCCAAGACCAGCCAGGGGCGGATCCGGGGGGGGGGGGGGCGCAACGGGGCAATTGCCCCCTCCGAGAAATTAGTGCAATGAACAGGCCAGTCAGGGCCCAGGGACGAGTGTGCGGGCGGGCCAGTCAGCGGGAGTTGGCAGGTGAGTGAGCTCCTAGCGTGGGGGGTGCCGTGGCCCCGGGCGTGACATTTAGGGGGGCGCCAGTATGTGTCACTGGCTGCCTCCTCCTAATTTTATCTTCCTGTGTCCCCGGGCTCCGGCCGCCATGTTTAGTGTCCCGCGCCCTGTGATTGGGCGTATGGGGGTCACGTGAGGCTAGAGCTGGCCTGTCCGTGATTGCTCCTGAAGTCCCGCCTCCGCACTTGACCCCCATACGCCCAATCACAGAGCGCTGCGCCGGACACTGAACATGGCAGCTACAGCGCGGGGGAGAAGCATTGTGAGCCGCCGCTTTCTTCTCCTCCTCCGGACTGATGCAGGCCAGCCAGACACGAAGGTGAGTGAGACTCCCTCGTGACAGTCCTGTTACTGGCCGGGGGGGGGGGAGAGAGAAAGTCAGTTAGTGTAGTATGGTGGTCAGTTAGTGTAGTATGGTGGTCAGTTAGTGTAGTATGGTGGTCAGTTAGTGTAGTATACTGGTCAGTGTAGTATGGGGGTCAGTTAGTGTAGTATAATGGTCAGTTAGTGTAGCATAGGGGTCAGTTAGTGTAGCATGGGGGTCAGTTAGTGTATTTTCTGCCAGTGCCCCTCCCAAGACTAGGCTCTGGATCCGCCCCTGAGACCAGCACACCCTGGATAGACTTGCAGTAATTGGTTTTAACCAGTTGTATTCAACTTTTTTTAAAGCTAACCATTTGTATATGGAAATTTAAAGATTTTTTTTTTGTTTTTTTTTTTAAGCCTATTTGGTATGTGTATTTATTAGACCCTGCAAGGTACATGTAAAGTCCCCCCCCCCCCCCCATTTATGTTCTCATTTAGTAATTGTTTTTTACAGGATGGTACCTTTTTGTAGCGTCATAATTGCCTCACATTCATCCCTCATGCTCTTCTAACATTTCTTCTCCTTCAGTTTTTCTCCATCACTTGGCTAATGAAACCCCAACGCTGATGGAGAGAGGCAAGGGGGGGTCAAACAAGGATTATATGAAGGCAGCTGACATCCTCATCAACTGATGCCATTGGTCATTAGGAGTTTGGCAGCTAGAAGGTTGTAATGGTGTACAATGAAAACCTGTGGCTTTGTGTAACTAAAGGGCAGGTTTCATCCACTCGCTGGCTTGTATACAATTTTGGGGCAATTTTAAGGCATTTTGCCAAGGCCCCCTTGAAGAAACCTCAAAGGTACCCTGGTTGAAAAAGGCTGGTCTATACAACTGTTATAATTGTCCCTAGGAAGTGCTCATGGATACACAATTCTATGTCCATATAACTCCTCATGACCGTTCAATATTGGTAATAATTCGCAAAGCTGATTATTTTCCTCTCCTGTTCTTACTGTGTGGAATTTGCTAGAAAGGGGTATTTGGCTTTCTTGTCGTCCACTGTTCTGGCACCACCAGCCTGTTTCCCCTGACCACTCAGCTGAGTGTCTCACCATACGACTAAGCACAGTGGTAGCGGGTGGCATGCCCCTATAGGTAGGTCACCCAGGTTCAGAACATGACTTGCTCATCTGATACACCTCTTTCTCTCAAATGGTTGTTTACTGATAGGCCGAGTGAACGGCATGGAGTCGACTGATGTGGTTACAGCAAAGGTAGGATGGAAATGCTGCTCAGCTCCTTGTGCGTAAGTGACTTCTTTCTCAGAATAAATCCATGTGTCTTCCAGGCAGGGAACTGAGAAGACTGCAGCCCTTCACATTTGCCTGTTTACCCCCATAGAATCCCCACTGCCATCTCCTGCACCGTATGCTTGTTTGCTTCTCGGGTAACCCTGCATGAATGAACAAAAACCTCTGAAGCACAGGCTCTCAAACTTGTGCTCCTGCTTCTCTGGTAGTATGCTTTTTGGTCACAACACAATATAGCTTTAGTGGAGCTAATTTGGGAACCTGTGCCTAGAGGATACCAGACCAATGGTCCATAATAATAATAAAGTAATGAAAACCCCTGCCATATTGTTTTGCTAATCTGAGTGTTCATCTCTTCTTTAGAAAGGTTGAAAAGTGTGCAAACATTTCTTGCTGCCTATAGTTACCAGCTTCCAAGTTTCATTTCTTTACAGGGTAGCGCAATAATTCTTTGCACTTTAAGTTTTATTTCTGCACTGTTGCAAATTAAATACATGTTGTGGTTGCAATGAGCTCCAAAAAAAAATTCTTGATGCCAACCATTTCTTGCATAAGCTTCAGACTTTGTTTTTTCTATTTGATAATATTTGTGCAACTCCTAATTTTTACATTCATAACCAGTAAAAAATTGTTAGCCCCGAACTATAAAAAATAATGCTCCTGCCATATTTGTTTAGGTAAAAACAAGTCCCTGTGATGACATGTGAAATGCCAAACTGAGATTAGATTTTGTTATGGGACTGCCATGGATCTATAATGGTCATGGTGCTACCACAAAATGAACATTTACATTGACCCCTTAACACAGGGGGTCTCCAAACTTTCTGAACGAAGGGCCAGTTTACTGTCCTTCAGACCTTAAGGGGGCCGGACTGTGGCCATTGGGAATAGAAAATCCCTTGGCATCAATGACAGTAAATAATGCTCCATCATTGGTGTCAGTGGGAGAAATAGTGCCCCATCTTTGGTGTCAGTGGGAGGAATAGCACCCATTGTTGGTGTCGGTGGGAGGAAGAGTGCCCCATTGTTGGTGTCGGTGGGAGGAAGAGTGCCCCATTGTTGGTGTCGGTGGGAGGAAGAGTGCCCCATTGTTGGTGTCGGTGGGAGGAAGTGTGCCCCATTGTTGATGTCGGTGGGAAAAAATGTGCCCCAACGTTGGTGGCAGGAAGAGTGCCCCATTGTTGGTGTCGGCAGGAAAAAGTGTGCCCCATCTTTGGCGGGGGGAAGAGTGCCCCATTGTTGGTGTCAGTGGGAAAAAAGTGTGCCCCATCGTTGGCAGGAAGAGTGCCCCATTGTTTGTGCTGACGGGAAAAAGTGTGCCCCATCGTTGGCAGGAGGAAGAGTGCCCCATTGTTGGCAGGAGGAAGAGTGCCCCATTGTTGGTGTCGGCGGGAAAAAGTGTGTCCCATCGTTGGCGGGAGGAAGTGTGCCCCATCATTTGTGTCGGTGGGAGGAAGAGTGCCCCATCATTGGGGTCAGTGGTAAGAATAGTGCCCTTTTATTGGGGTCAGTGATAGGAATTGTGCCCCAGTGTTGGTGTAGAAGGAATAGTTCCTTGTATCAGTGGGAGGAATAGTGTCCCTAGGGGCCTGATAAAAGCAAGCAAAGGGCCACATTCAGCCCCTGGGCGCAGTTTGGAGACCACTGCCTTAACAGACCGATAATAATTTGCAAGTCCTGGAGTTTCAATACAAGGTGGATGCCTCACCATTGGCACTTACTGTGGGTAGTAACTCTGCCTATACAAGGACCACTACCTATCATTCCACTCCTAACAGAGACTAAAATGCCTTTAGAAAATGAATCTGCTGATACTTGCAAAAATTTCCTAGGTATTCAATAAGAAGTCATTACTGAATTTTGATGCATGCAAAATGTATTCTTCTGATATAGGCTTTGAAGTTTTTCTTGAATTTCTGTATGGAAATCTTTGTACGCACGGTGTTGTTGTGTTCCTTATATTTCTTCCCTATTCTCTGAAAATCCAGTTCAGAAAGTTTGTTTAATAAGACTTGGTCAGAAAATCAGGAGAGCGGATGTTTTTATGTGAAAACAGAAGTATTGTATAGATATTCTAATATGCTGCATATCTTGTATTTCAGGATGGCTGGTGGTAGAATGTGAATTTATCTTCTATGTGTTTGTGAATGTCCTGCAATAATTACCTTGTAAGTCCTGGTTCACACCAATGCAGCTTTCACATCACGATGCTTCAAAAGCCGAAGATCAGTGCGATTTGGATTGCGGCTTGCGACTTCATTTAACAGAAGTCAATGCAAGCCAAAATGAAATTGCAAAAAAGTAGTGTGATTTGAGTTGCAATGATTTCCATTGCCGGCAATGGGGTGCGACTTGACATGCGATTTGACAGTTCAAAAATCTCTCCGGCCTGAACCAGGGCTTAGTCTAGCACAGGAGTCTCCAAACTACAATTTGTGGGCCACATCGGACAAGATTTTATCCAGCCTGTAGCTAGATTTTGTCATATAACATTAGAGGAGTTCCAGTCTCCTGTGAAAAAAAAAAAAAAGTCAGTAGCTACAAAAATTTTTATAAAACAGCCACTCGCCTGTCCCACGATCCAGCGGTGTGCTTGCCCTAGTCGGTTTCACCCACTTTCTTCTTTCCTTGATGCCGGCACCTTCACTATGGGCACCCGGCTGTGACAGCTTGCGACCTCACAGCCGGGTGCCCACTGCGCATGCGCGAGAAGCGCTGCGCATCGTGAATGGTGGATGCAGTCTTTTGGGATCTGTCACATGTCCCAGAAGACTACGGGGGGGACGGGGACTTCTGTTTCGGTCTGAGCAGAAGTGGGAACGGGTGCTTGTCAAAATCCTTAAAGCGGAACTTCCCCTTTTGGGTGGAGCTCCGCGTTAATGTGCACTGATTGAGGATTAAGCAGAGGCTACCTATGCTGGTCCTGCCAGTAACACACTTCCTGTCCTAGGGTCACACATTGTAATGGATGAGAAGCATTGGTACCCAAGGCTGTTCTCCTAATTTAGACTAAAAACACCCCCCTCGTCTCCATTACGTAGCGTTGTTTTGTTGTATACAGAAGACAAATGGAAAAGCGGATCGCACTGTTTGAGATTTCAGTTCAGTACACAGGAAGTGGCCAGAACATTTCTGACAGGAGCAACAAGTATTTTAATGTACTTGCACTAAATGTACTTGGCTTGAAAACAGGAAAACACATGCAGCCAGCACATCTAAGGACTGGTAAGCTGCAATAAAGTGCATCAAGAATGTGCTGTTGCCACCACGTTTATATGTAGCTGGCACAGTAATTTACATGAGGACAGATGTACCTTTTGAGGGATCCGGCACTGTGTATATTTGAAGGGGGATCAGGCACTGTGTATATTTGAGGGGGATCAGGCACTGTGTATATTTGAGGGGGATCAGGCACTGTGTATATTTGAGGGGGATCAGGCACTGTGTATATTTGAGGGGGATCAGGCACTGTGTATATTTGAAGGGGGATCAGGCACTGTGTATATTTGAGGGGGATCAGGCACTGTGTATATTTGAGGGGGATCAGGCACTGTGTATATTTGAGGGGGATCAGGCACTGTGTATATTTGAGGGGGATCAGGCACTGTGTATATTTGAGGGGGATCAAGCACTGTGTATATTTAAGGGGGATCAGGCACTGTGTATATTTGAAGGGGGATCAGGCACTGTGTATATTTGAAGGGGGATCAGGCACTGTGTATATTTGAAGGGGGATCAAGCACTGAGTATATTTGAGGGGGATCAGGCACTGTGTATATTTTGAGGGGGATCAGGCACTGTGTATATTTGAAGGGGAATCAGGCACTGTGTATATTTGAAGGGGGATCAGGCACTGTGTATATTTGAGGGGGATCAGGCACTGTGTATATTTGAGGGGGATCAGGCACTGTGTATATTTGAGGGGGATCAGGCCCTGAGTATATTTGAAGGGGGATCAGGCCCTGAGTATATTTGAAGGGGGATCAGGCACTGTGTATATTTGAGGGGGATCAGGCACTGTGTATATTTGAGGGGGATCAGGCACTGTGTATATTTGAGGGGGATCAGGCACTGTGTATATTTGAAGGGGGATCAGGCACTGTGTATATTTGAGGGGGATCAGGCACTGTGTATATTTGAGGGGGATCAGGCACTGTGTATATTTGAGGGGGATCAGGCACTGTGTATATTTGAGGGGGATCAGGCACTGTGTATATTTGAGGGGGATCAAGCACTGTGTATATTTAAGGGGGATCAGGCACTGTGTATATTTGAAGGGGGATCAGGCACTGTGTATATTTGAAGGGGGATCAGGCACTGTGTATATTTGAAGGGGGATCAAGCACTGAGTATATTTGAGGGGGATCAGGCACTGTGTATATTTTGAGGGGGATCAGGCACTGTGTATATTTGAAGGGGAATCAGGCACTGTGTATATTTGAAGGGGGATCAGGCACTGTGTATATTTGAGGGGGATCAGGCACTGTGTATATTTGAGGGGGATCAGGCACTGTGTATATTTGAGGGGGATCAGGCCCTGAGTATATTTGAAGGGGGATCAGGCCCTGAGTATATTTGAAGGGGGATCAGGCACTGTGTATATTGAAGGAGGATCAGGCACTGTGTATATTGAAGGAGGATCAGGCACTGTGTGTACTGAAGGGGGATCAGGCACTGTGTATATTGAAGGGGGATCAGGCACTGTGTATATTGGAGGATCAGGCACTGTGTATATTGGAGGATCAGGCACTGTGTATATTGGAGGATCAGGCACTGTGTATATTGGAGGATCAGGCACTGTGTATATTGGAGGATCAGGTACTGTGTATATTTGAAGGGAATCGGGCACTGTGTATATTTTGAGGGGGATCGGGTACTGTGTATATTTGAAGGGGGATCAGGCACTGTGTATATCTGAAGGGGGATCAGGCACTGTGTATATTTGAAGGGGAATCAGGCACTGTGTATATTTGAAGGGGAATCGGGCACTGTGTATATTTGAAGGGGAATCGGGCACTGTGTATGTTTTGAAGGGTGTCAGGCACTGTGTATATTTGAAGGGTATCAGGCATTGTATATCCGCTGTCTTCAGCTTTTATATGCTGTTTTTTTAAAAGTGCACATTGTGTTAGAATTTTCTCTTCCTGTTCCAGCAGTGGGAGGGGAGTTGTGTCATACACTCCCGAGACAGCTGATTGGAGGAAAGACACACACACACACACACAAACCCCTCCACATAGGCAGAGACTTGCAGAGCTGTGCTGTGATTTGTGGTGTAGTGCAGATCTCACTGATGGAATGGATACCGGGGATCTGTGTATCCAGGTGCATTGATCTTACCATCTCCATGTGTGTGAGGAAGGTGGTTGAAGTTAAACACCAGGCAAACTGATAAATTAATAGTAACCTTTATATATAGAGGACAGAAACAATCAGCCATTGGCACCGCATCCCATAAAGAAATACACAAAAGAAAGGGGGGATGGGGTAAAGATTACCCCAGGGACTTTAAAGGTGCTTAAATACTATAGTAATTGGAGTAAAGAAGTATGTATGCAAAGTCTATCCATACAAAAATGTATTTAATTATATTTAATACATATTGTCAAAAGTTAAAAACAGGTTTCACAATATCCATATCTGGCTTTACAAAGACAATGAAAAAAAAACCACTTAGTAGATACCACTCGACATGTTTCGCTCTTTATGAGCTTCATCAGGAGTTTTGGTAAATGTGTGGTATACTAGGGATGAGAAACACAAAGTAAATATCACATAATATGAAAATTTTAAATAAAATCACACGGATAGAGTAATTACTGCATGCATAAATAGCAAAGTTCAATCAAAGAGTCACATAAAGGTATTGAAATCATAGCCAATTCATCAATAAGAAATGAAATAGATCCAACACAACAAAAAGAAACAATCAATAAATAATCATAATAAAGACTATCTTACCAAGCCAAATAATACATAAGGGTAAAATAATTGTGAATTGCCATTCATCGCGTCTACTAAACTATAATAATTATTTTACCCTTATGTATTATTTGGCTTGGTAAGATCGTCTTTATTATGATTATTTATTGATTGTTTCTTTTTGTTGTGTTGGATCTATTTCATTTAATTTCTTATTGATGAATTGGCTATGATTTCAATACCTTTATGTGACTCTTTGATTGAACTTTGCTATTTATGTATGCAGTAATTACTCTATCCGTGTGATTTTATTTAAAATTTTCATATGTGATATTTACTTTGTGTTTCTTATCCCTAGTATATCACACATTTACCAAAACTCCCGATGAAGCTCATAAAGAGCGAAACATGTTGAGTGGTATCTACGAAGTGGTTTTTTTCATTGTCATTGTGAAACCTGTTTTTAACTTTTGATAATGTGTATTTAAATATAATTACATTTTTTGTATGGATAGACTTTGCATACATACTTCTTTACTCCAATTACTATAGTATTTAAGCACCTTTAAAGTCCCTGGGGTAATCTTTACCCCCCCCCCCCTTTCTTTTGATAAATTAATAGCTGAAAAACATAAACCGAAACGGTCTTGGCTGCCAAAATATTTGGAATTCTACTCACTGTGGCTGAGACCCCTAGAAAGCACAGCTAGGTAGGTGATTTCACCTTTCTCCTCTAGCCTGGTCACCAACCTGGTGATTGGCTAGTGAGGAGCAGCAGCACACTGAAAAGTTGCTCTCTGCTCTTTTAGGAAGAGAATGAAATGGCAAAGAGCCTGGCGAAGAGTTGTTGTCCTTTTTGTCTGAGTCCTGGGAGAAAAGGCTGGTCACGGTTTAAATATCTTACTGTAGTTTGGCTTAAACACGTACAGTCATGGTAATACAATACCAGAAGTCATTACCAACTACATTTAGATTTTTATGAAGGGAAATGGCAAAATATCATGCATTATTGAAAACTCTCATGCTGTGAGCACATATACAATATGTTAATGGTTGGTGCCTAGTGAGTATACCAATTTACTTATATAATTTACTAATGTATATCCTGCATAGTACAAATGTAACACAAGCTTGTAACCAAGAAAACCGTTCAGACCTAGATGTAGTCTTTACCAAAAACACTCAAAAGTGACAGCTGTAACATTGACTTACCGTATTATCTTCACGAGAGGCCCTGGACTAAAAAACTTGGGTACTCTGTCAGTGGCGGCTTGTGGTTTTTTGTTTGGGGGAGGGGGCGGCAAACAACCGAAACACACCCCCCCCCCAGCAACCCAAACCCCCCCTCTACTGGTCGGCACTTGCCCCATCTAGGCGGCAGGGATCCGAGGAGCGGCGGTGGGGATTGGGCTTCTGAGGCGCGGCGGTGGGTACCGGCCATCCAGGCACTGGCAGGGGGTATCCGAGGAGCGGCGGTGGGGACTGGTCATCCAGGCATTGGCTTGGATCGGGCATCCAGGCATTGGCCAGCTGCTCTTCTCCTCGCTTCCACCGTGCGTCTCCTCCCCTCCTCCTAGGCATCCAATAGGTTCGCCTGTCCTTTCAGCCAATCGGGTGACTGGTATCAAACCCACTTCCCGATTGGCCGGGAGGAGGATCAGTGCTGCAACAGCGAATATTCCTTCGCTGTTGCAGCACACCTGGTTGGGCTCCAGTCGCACTCTCTGCGTCCCGAGCGCACCCTATTTTGAAGCCTATTAGAGCCTTTGGCTCTAATTGGGTGCTCCAAAAAAAAAACCTGGCCGCTGTAATTCATGCTCCTGGTACCCTGAAAGGGCCGAACGCACGAATAGGGGGTGGCCATGGATAGATTCATGCTATGCATGAATCAATCCATTGCATATAGGGGGTGGCCTGGAGAGAGGGGGCAACACCTATTGGTCTCCAAGAGAGTCGAGGGCTGTCATGCTGGAACTGAAAAGAGTCTGTTGCTACAAGGTTGAAAGCGCACAAGTGTCGAAAATATCTTTTGTATGTGGTAGCATTTACAGTACCCTTTTAGTGGAAAACTCATTTGGCAGGGGTTCCCATATAATTTTGCCCATACATTACTAACCAATCTGTGACTGCTGACCCTTTCTGCCAATCCCTTCCCTGGTTTCCACTAGTCCAACATATAAAATTCAAAATACTAACCACAACCTACAAAGCAATCCACAACATCGCCCCCAGCTACATCACCAACCTCATCTGCAGATATTGCCCAAATCGTCCTCTCTGCTCCTCCCAAGACATCTTGTTCTCTAGCTCCCTTGTCAGCTCCTCCCATGCACACCTCCAGAACCTCTCCCATCCTCTGGAACTCCCTGTCCCAGTTGGTCCAGTCAACTCCTACCTTGTCTACCTTTTTTAGGCGATCCCTGAAGACTCATTTATTCAGGAAAGCCTTACTCCACCTCCACCGGAAAAACTGTATTTGAGTTGCCTCCACCACATCACTCCCTGCAGCTATTACCTTTTGTACCAGCTCCCCCTCCCTTTAGATTGTTGGCTCCAAGAGCAGAGTCCTCCTGTTCTCCTCCTTTTATATTGTAAAGCGCTGCGCAAGCTGTTGGCACTATATAAATCCTGTGTAATAACAATAATGTGTTATGGTCAGGTGTCAACAAACTTTTTGCCATATAATGTCCTTGGCACTAGAGCTGCATGATTAAACGTTAAGAATCAAGATTGCGATTTTTGTTTTTTTTGGGTTTTTTTTTCCCCCTCACGATCTTGACAAAGCATTTTACCGATTCTATGCAGAGTCCTCTGCTCAAGCCGACAGCTGTCAAAAAAACCCAAAAAAAACAGGCAGTCTGCCAAGTATCACAACATTCCTCAGCCACCTAACTATAAACATTGTAACGTTTTGTTCTTTAGATCAAAGGTATGAACATCTGTCTGTAAATAAATGAGGGAAGTTTAACCACTCAGACACTTTTTCTGACACTTGTTGGTTTCAAGTTAAAATCATTATTTTTTTGCTAGAAAATGACTTAGAGTAGAGTAGCAGAGACCCTAGAGCAGGCATGTCCAAAGTCCGGCCCGCGGGCCAATTGCGGCCCGCGGTCTGGTTTCGGACGGCCCGCCTGGTAATTTTGACATATATATCTTTTGTGGCCCCCAACGAATCCCCGAGCGCCGGGGGCCATAAAAGATATAAATATGCTGGCTGCCTTGGAGGGGGCGGGACGAGCGCCGTACAGGATACAGGAGAATTTCCTGTTTACACGGCGTCCTGTGTAAAAGGAAGTCCTGTCTCCTGCGCTGCCATTGGACAATTGTTTTGTCCATCATAGGAGGCGGGACTTTCAATTAAAGAGGCTGCCGATAAAAACAGGAATTTCTCCTGTATATCTGTTGGCGCTCGTCCCGCCCCCTCCCTGTCTTCTCCAAGGCTGCAGATGGACATGAATCAGGCTGCACTGACGGCAATGGTGAGTCTGCATTCATGTCAATGTGGGGGCTGCATTCATGTCAATGTGGTGGGGGCTGTATTCATGTCAATGTGGTGGGGGCTGCATTCATGTCAATGTGGCGGGGGCTGCATTCATGTCAATGTGGTGGGGGCTGCATTCATGTCAATGTGGTGGGGGCTGCATTCATGTCAATGGGGTGGGGGCTGCATTCATGTCAATGTGGGGGCTGCATTCATGTCAATACGGTGGGGGTTGCATTCATGTCAATGTGGGGGCTGCATTCATGTCAATACAGTGGGGGTTGCATTCATGTCAATGTGGGGGCTGCATTCATGTCAATACGGTGGGGGTTGCATTCATGTCAATGTGGGGGCTGCATTCATGTCAATACGGTGGGGGTTGCATTCATGTGAATGTGGGGGCTGCATTCATGTTAATACGGTGGGGGCTGCATTCATGTCAATACGGTGGGGGCTGCATTCATGTCAATACAGTGGGGGCTGCAGATAGGCACTGATTAGGCTGCATTGATGGGCACTGACCCTTATTTTGCTTCACAGTTCTTTATTTAAAATTTAAGATTTTTTTCCTGAAACTTCCTTTTTAAAGTGAAGGTGCGTGTTATAAGCCGATTAAATACGGTATATCCAAATAACACGCCCGAGCTCATCTATTCACAACACACAGCACAAAGGCAAAAGAATTCTTGTTGGGCCGTGTATTAGCGCTCGGACGGACACACTTAGACCAAATTTTATTGGTTTAAAAATGTCAGGCAAAATGGTCGGCCCTCAAGCATGTTCTATTCATCAAATCTGGCCCTCTTTGAAAAAAGTTTGGACACCCCTGCCCTAGAGAATTAAATGGTGGTTGTTGCAATATCTTATGTCGCACTGTATTTGCGCAGCGGTCTTTCCAAATGCACTTTTTTTGGAAAAAAATACACAAATGAATAAAAAAAAAAAGTAAACATTAAAGTTAGCCCATTTTTTTTTTATTTTTTTTTTATTTTTTTTAATATGAATGATGATGTTACGCCACGAGAATTGTGATCTTTATTCTAAGCAAAAAAAATTGTGATTCTCGCTTTGGCCGGAATAGTGCAGCCCTACTTGGTACTACACGATGTACTTGCAGTGGCATAATTGACAGGTCCTATTTTTTGCGAAAGTACTGAATTGCTTTAGAAACATTCCCCGGACTGCAGTTCTAATGCAGTGCTAACGGGAGGCGATAAGCCCCCAGTTTTCCCTAAGCTATTCTCTTATGTTGGTTCCCGCGAATTATTATATCTGATCAAGGCGTAAAATGGTTCTCGAAGCGCTTTAGCATTCTACCTCAGGTGTTCACTGAAAAATGCATTTTCTTCCGCTCCGCAGAGCAGTCCTCCATCCAGTGTTTTACTAATTACTTAGTGATGCTCTGCTGGATTCACTCGCCTATAATAAAGTGAACTTGCCCTATTTAAATCTTTCAAGATTGAAATTCAGAATACAAATGGGTAACCATCGCAGAAAAAATATCTTTAAAGTCTCTATTTGCTGTGGAATGCAATGCCCCATTTAGAACCTCCAGTAACACGGTTCCCCCTGGTCAGTGCCTGAGCAAAAAGGGTCCCGGTGATTAAGACCCCTTTCACACGGAGGCGCTCAACCTGCCCATAAAACGTCTGGAGTTTTTGCATCGCTTTTGCGGTGTTAGCGGGGCATTTTTTTTTACGGTCATGTGACTCTAAAGAACTATTTTGTGGCGCTTTCCTACATTTCAATGGATGGGCATTTTTGAGGTGATTGTTAAAAAACAAACTACAAAACACTTGCTGACCAGTTCAACTCCTTACCGCGAATTACCGTAGGTGTATGTCGGCTCCTTTTAAGAGCCATAGCAGGCGCACGCGCGATCGCCATTTATACAGTAATCAGTGCATTTTTATAGCTCTGATCGCTGTATAAATGGTCACAAAAAAGTGTCCGATCTATCCGTCGCAATGTCGCAGTCTCGCTAAAAATCGTAGATCGCCGCCATTACTAGTAAACAAAAAATAAATGCCATAAATCTATCCCCTATAATATATATATATATATATATAATTTTTTTTTTTTTTCAAAATTGACGCTCTTATTTGTTTTTAGCGCAAAAAAACAAAAACAAAAAATGCACAGGTGATCAAATACCACCAAAAAGCTCTACTTGTGGGGAAAAAAGGACATCAATTTTGTTTGGGTACAACATCGCACGACCGCGCACCGTAGTTGTCCTCTGAAAATACAATACTGACATCGCTTCCGATTTTTTTTACATTTTTTTTTTATTTTATTTTTTTTTATTTTTTATTCTGTCGTACAGGAATTTTTGGAACTTTAGTAACCTATTCAATTTCCACTTGCAACCAGCAAGTGAAAAAAGTTGGACGATCTGTCGTCCGATTTTGGGATTGTGTGTACGGGGCATGAGGATGACCAGATACCCCACAGACTTTGCGGCTCGGTGGAGACCATGCATGCTACTGGTGACCAAGGAGGGTTTTTACAGAACCATTGATGATCATGGTTACCGTTACTTGATCTATAAAGTCCATATTTTCTATGTTTTTTTTTTTGTTTTGTTTTTTTTTTTTCGGTTACAGTGCGGTTTATAATATTGTACGATTCATGTGAGATTTTGATCTTCTTGGTACAGTCCAGCACATCAGCTTAATCTATACATGTCAATACTAGAGGGAATTTGATTTTAGCTCATGGATTCAGTCTGGTGATGGTGTGATTATTTTACTGGGCCCGACCCCTTATTAACGCTCTGCTGATTGCAACAAAAACAAGGCTTGTTTTGCTAACGCGGAGTAATGTGACCCTTTTCAATCTGCTAATGTCATCACAACACCCCATCTATATGCATGAACAGGACAGGATTTCTCTTTCTCCTCTGCTTTTTATCAAGGGCGCTTTTAATGCACCAGCCTCTTATTTTGAACCAGAGAGGCAGTTGCAAACTTCATTCACATGTGCAACAAAGCGATGGGCAGACTACAGACACGTGGCCTGATCTGATTAGGTCATGATTTTTGTTTTGATCTCAAAGTAGAACTATAGGAAAACCCTTTTTTATTTTACCAACTGTGTCCTATTGGGGAGATTTACATTCACTTCCTGTCCCAAAACAGGAAGTGAGGAAATTCTTGCAAATTAAAGGAAAACACCAAAAATAAATACGGTAAATCTGCACTAAAGGTGCAAAATGTGAAATACGCAAAGAGCTGCTATGCATGATGCCATGATACCCGACATTATAAAAAATCATGATGGAGCGGGGAGTCGTCATTTTCGAGTCCCATATGTATAGCTTTCAACTGTTCCTGATTTCGAGGGACTGTCCCTGATTTGGAGCAATGTCCCTCAGTCCCTCGTTCCTCCTCATTTGTCCCTCATTTTAATCTGATCTATATAGTTGTATATAAAATGCACTTCTTCACTTTCAATAAGTGTTTCCCAGCGCTAAACCTTTCATCCAAATTCTAAATTGCTGCATTTGTAAATTTTAAAGCCAATATAAAGGAATAGTAATGGTAAAAAAAAGCCCTTGTAGAATTAAAGTGGATGTAAACCCAATGTCATCCTTTCTAAACTACTGTTATCTATAAGGATATACATGCCTCCTGCATGTATCTTTATCTGTCAAATGTCTCCCCTCTGTCTGTTATGAGAGCCGAAAAACTGCAGATTCTGTGGGCGGGTCTGTTGTCTGGAGCTCGGTGGGTGGAGTCGTGATGTCAGTAGACTCCGCCCACCTCTACACTCCCCTTGTCAATATTCATTTTCTCCTGTGTATTTCTTACACTGAACTTCTGCTATGATCTCTAACATCCAGTGAAAAGACAGGAAACTAACCACATGACTTCAGCGTGCCAAATCATGCTGAGGTGTGGAACAGCCAATCCTTGCAGAGCTGCTGAAGAAAGGAGTGGGGGGGAATTAAAAAATAATGCATGTGTCTTAGGCTAGTGCACGAGATATGTAAATCACCTGTCACTCACAGCAAGGGGGAGGATTTGACAATGTTTTTCTCTGTTTGTCAAGATTTATCTCACTGAACAATAAAAGAGGATTGCTCAGAGCTGGATTAACTCTTTATGGCAAGACTGGGCTCAAATGATAGGAAATCTTATACTCTACATTATGACATCAAAAAAAAAAAAAAAAATTGGGTTTACATCCACTTTAATTAACCTATTTTTTGTGTTAATTCTCCTTTTTAAGGGGGTATGGCAGGGGGTGTGTCCTATGCCTACATACATTTGCTAGTAGGTGTCCCTCATTCCCATCTCAAAATGTTGGGAGGTATGCATATGTGACTTCCTTACTACTATCATATTCAGAAAGAGGCGTGGACCGTGCGCTGCAGAGAGTCCGATATATCCATCTGCACATGCTGTAGACACCTTGGTGCCAAGATTGGCACAGTCACATGTGAGTGCAAAATTTTCATACCTTTTTTTAAACCCATTTTTAATAAAATGTACTACACCATAAGAGATCTCATTTGTGTCCTTGGTGGAACACTTTCCCATATCCTCGGTTGTTGACGGAGGGGGTCCCACAGTGGAAAGATGCCTTATCCAGGATCTTGCTAATTTATCTAACAAAGTGTTTTTTGACCTACGTTAAAATGTGGTCAAACACCTCTGGTGAGTTGCCGTCTACCTTTTTGAGCACTGGTGGTGAAGCCTTTGAAGAACGCTCTAATCAGAAGAATCCATTTATATCTATGGTGTTGGGATTGTCACATTTGGACTTGGTGAAACGATTAAACCACATTTATGAGTGAATCAAATATATTTGTGAATCCAGCTAAGGAGATGAAAGAAATCAATGTCCAAGGAAAGAGGGATCCCAAATGGGTTAATCAAGAGTATAGTCCCACATGCCGTGTTGAGAAATGAAAATCACAAGACAGCCAGTGTGTCACCAACAAAGCTAATGCTACGTTTACCAGAACATATGTGACCCCCTTACTAAGAGCGCTCTTGTATGCACTTTGTTGAAACTCTCCTGCACACCTCCAGGTAACGAACACCACAGGGGATTTGGTAACATTTGCCTCTGTCTTGCAATGACTCAGGCTCCCAAATATGATAGTATTTTGTTATGGATGGCATAAAATAAAAGAGCACTCCACATAGTGTATTACCATTGATAAAATCAATTTAATAAAAAGATTACACTCACATGGGTAGATCACAAACAAGCGTGGAAAACGTTAGAAATAATACTTTCTCCAGAGACCAAAAAGGCCGATCATGGATGTGTAGTAGTAGCATGTGTACGCGGCCTACGCGTTTCATCACATATGATGTCATTATCGCTGTGCTATCTGTTGATATTTTATTAATGGTAATACACTATGTGTAGTGTTTTTTTATTTTATGCCATCCATAATGGTATACTATCATACTTGGGAGCCTGAGCCATTGGAGGGTCCCATGATCTGTGGGGCTGTAAACAAAGTGCATACAGACTGCTCTTAGTAATGGGGTCACATATGTCCTGATAAGCGCAGCATGAGCTTTGTTGATGACACTCTGTCTATCCTGTGATTTCCATTTCTCAACACGGCATGTGGGACTATAATTTTGATTTAACCGTTTTGGATCTTTCTTTCTTTTGGATTTGGATTGCTTTTATCGCCTTAGTTTGAGTCACAGATTTATCACTTATGAGTGTGGTTTAATCGTTGAACCGATTATTGATCATTTAGACTCTGCACAGTTTATATAGAAATTTCATGGAATCCCTTGGGGCCCCCCAGGTCACAAGAACTAGTGTCCCCAAAGGAAGGTTTCCTGTCTATTACTTTTCTGGGAACAACCCAAAATCTGGGATTTTATATTGCTTTCACTTTGAATGATCATGGTAAACAGGACAAATAGAGAGAGTGAATCCCCATAACGGGGGCATAGACCGCAATAAAAACCTAATGGGTATTCTACTCCATATCCAAAAAAAAAAAAGGTTTGGTCTTTAGTTATACTTTAATGAACTTTTAGGGAAGCTTTCCAAGTCATCTTCAGTAGTTCTTGTAACTCTAGAATTCCAGTCAAACACTAACTATACTTAAATATGCTCCTGCCCTCGTTCTAAGCCTATTCGAACTGCCCTGTAAAGGAACGATGGTAATATTACCTTTTCTGAGGGAAAAGGGGGCGGAATACAAATGCATGCCACACTTTTCACATATTTGTAAAAAAATTGGAAAACCATTTATCATTTTCCTTTCACTTCACAATTATGTGCCACTTTGTGTTGGTCTATCACATAAAATCCCAATAAAATACATTTACGTTTTTGGTTTTAACATGACAAAATGTGGAAAATTTCAAGGGGTATGAATACTTTTTCAAGGCACCGTATGTAGTCCAAAAAAAAAAAAAAAAGGGCTTGGGAGTATGGATTTGTTTTAAAGCTCTGAACTCAAGGCAGATGTAAAAACAATGCCAAATACAGGTATGTGTTTACTAAAAATATTTTTAATGTAAGTAGTAAAAGCACCTGAAATGAATTATATTTTGTATCACTTGTGTCATCCCTGATCCAGCAGTACTCTGACTGGTAGAGGGAGCAGCAATGTTAACACCCAATCGGGTTAGCTGCAGGGGGAGAGAGCAGAAGTCTGGGTTTTTTTTTTCTTTCTTATCTTGATGCTGGTCCAAAGGAGATTGTGTTTTTGGGCAGCTTTCAGAGGAGTGACGACCACAGGTTGGTTTGTATCTTGGGTACCAGATTCTTATTTGTAAAGTCCAAACCATTATTTTACTATAAAGCCTCGTACACACGGTATGATTGTTGGACAACCGAGCATCTGATTTTTTTGGTCAAAAGCAGGTGTGCCAGAATCTTGTCTTGCATACTAACGGTACACAATTGTCGTGCCACAAACACAAACGTAGTGAAGTACTATGTGGAATTTCAGCTCTTGAGCGCCACCCTTTGGGCCCCTTCTGCTAATTTCATGTTTGGTGAGCATTGATTCCGAGCATGAGTGTTTGTACTTTCGACTTTTGTGTGACGGATTTGTGTACTGACCATACCAAAATCTGAGGTCAAACCGTTGTCCACTGAAAATTTACTAGCCTGCCATCCAACATTTGTTGGCGGAAAATTGGACAACAGCTGTCAAAAGGAACGTACTAATGGTAAGATTTTAGAACAGTCTGTCAACAGTTAATCCCCAGCTAAGAATCGAACCGTGTGTACGAGGCTTTAGTCTCATTCAGTAAAAAACAACTTTCAGTATCTCTGTGGTCTAAAGGGTCCTCCTTCCTTCTTTATCAGGGATTAGCAAATATAGTTTATACTGGGCTGATGGATATGTATGTGTGTGTGTGTGTATATGTGTATATATATATATATATATATATATATGTGTGCATGTATGTATGTATGTGTGTGTGTGTGTGTGTGTGTGTGTGTGTGTATGTGGAGAGAGAGAGAACAACACTGATGAAGTCAAAGATCACTGGGCTCAGTGCCTTGTTTGTTAGGGCCGGTTCACACCAGAATGTGATGCCAGAAAGGCATGTTCCATGTGTGTTTCCTGCACCGTGTTCAAAACGCGCTGCCTTTGTGATCTACTGTGGGTGATAATACATTTTTAACCCCAAATGTAGATCGCAAACGCAGTGGACACAAAAAAAAGTATTACAAGAGGGGGCAGGGTTTGGGAATACATTACACTCAGAATGCAGGGATCATGAGTGCGTTACGCTCAGAATGCAGGGTTAAGGAGTGCAATATGCTCAGAATGCAGGGTTAAGGAGTGTGTTACGCTCAGAACGCAGGGTTAAGGAGTGCGTTACGCTCAGAACGCAGGGTTAAGGAGTGCGTTACGCTCAGAACGCAGGGTTAAGGAGTGCGTTACGCTCAGAACGCAGGGTTAAGGAGTGCGTTACGCTCAGAATGCAGGGTTAAGGAGTGTGTTACGCTCAGAACGCAGGGTTAAGGAGTGTGTTACGCTCAGAACGCAGGGTTAAGGAGTGTGTTACGCTCAGAACGCAGGGTTAAGGAGTGCGTTACGCTCAGAACGCAGGGTTAAGGAGTGTGTTACGCTCAGGATGCAGGGTTAAGGAGTGCGTTATGCTCAGAATGCAGGGTTAAGGAGTGTGTTACGCTCAGAACGCAGGGTTAAGGAGTGCGTTACGCTCAGGATGCAGGGATCAGTGAGTTTCGCTCAGAATGCAGGAATTGGGGGGGGGGGGGTGTGAAGGGTGATGGTGGATACTGCTATGGGGGGCCCCATGTGCTGAACTACCTGAGTTTGTAGTGGCATGCTGCTTTTCTGTTTTGTTCTTTTTAGTACATTTCTTTAGAGCTCCTTTACCTCCTTTACCGGACATTTCCCCAGAGTTAACGTTTGCATCTGTGCATCTACATGACGATTTGATGTGGAACATTGTGCTTACTACTTACCTTACCTACTTACCTACTAATGTTTACACAAATGCATCTAAAATGGCCACAGTTCCGGTGATATCATGGAATGTTAGAGGGATACATGACTCCCTGAAGCGCACCATGGTATTTACCGCCCTACGCAAATACTTGCCTGCCATTTGCTCATTGCAAGAGACCCACCTGACGGTGACCCCTGATTCGGTTTCTTGCTTGAGACTGTCATGGATGGGGTGGTCCTATCATTCCACTCACACTTCTTACTCGAGGGGTAAGAGAGTACTGATACACAACTCTTTAGATTACCAGGAGATAGAATGTGTGCTGGATGCAGGGGGGAGATATGTAATGTTGCTATGTCGTATATTTGCCTTGAAATGTATTCTTGCATTTGTATACGTTCCGCCTCCATACAATCATCAGGTGCTCAAGGTAGTATTAGAATATCAGTTGTGCCACCAAGATATTCCCCTATACATCATGGGAGATTTGAACTGCTTTTTTGGACCCTGCACTAGATAAACCTCCCCCAGTGAGCGCGGTACGTGGCTCTTATCGTATGCCCTTGAAAAAATGTATTGGGGAAGTGGGCTGGACTGATCTCTGGTGCGATAAACACCCAGGGGTAAAACATTTCTCCTGCTTCTCTAAATCATGCTTGTCCCTATCCCGAATAGATCTTAGTATTTGCTAAGTCCCCCGGTACGTATCGAAGATTACCTACGCCATCCGCAGCATCTCTGATCACTCGCCAGTAATTACTAGCCTGGAGGTGAGACCGATCTCAACTATGTCTAGGGCCTCTTGGAAACTGAACGCCTTCTGGCTTAACTTGTTTTCATCCCATGCACAGATCGTAACCAAAATTTGGGTAATTCTGGCAAGTACACGGGGAACATTCTAGGATGGAGAACGTGTGGGAGACCTTTAAGGCCTTCCTTCGAGCATTTATCAGGGAGATCCACATGATTAAGCAGACCACTTGTGCCCAAAGGGAGGGTTTGGAGCGACTGGGGAGTGTGCTGGAGGCGAAACTTATATCTGATTCCACAGAGGAACGCAAAGACTCATGGCTATCTGCTAGTGAGGCACTTAGTAGTCTTGCTACCTCAGCGGCAGAGTGGAAATGCTTCTTTAATAAACTGGCTTACTATGAGGAGGGAGAACATACCTGTCGTTTTAGGCAAAATTGCCCATTCACAACAGAAATCACCTTCCATTAGTGCAATAAGGAATTAGGCGGGAGCAGTGACCAATGCACCTGACCTCATTATGTCAGAGTTGGTCTCCTACTACTCCACTCTATATCAATCAGTCTTAATCAGCAGACTCCCTGCAGACTTACCTTGAGACAGTGGACCTCCCTACTTTGTTACTGCTTTGAATCAACTGGATGCTCCTCTTTGGAGGTGCTTCAGAAGGTGACCCGGATGTTTCCTAACTCTTAAGCTCTGGGGGGATGGTATTCCATTTGAGGTATACAAGCAATTTGCTGGCAGTATGTTACCAAAGCTATTGGCCGTGTTCAAAGAACTTAAGGAGAACAAAAGCCTCCCCTTGTCCATGACCAAAGCTATTTTAGTACTGCTATTAAAACCAGGTAAGGATCCACTGGATCCAGGTTCATACAGGCCCATATCCCTCTTACCGAATGATGTGAAGATTCTGGCAAAAGTCCTGGCGGTGGGACTGAACGGGGTGATATCATCTATCACACATTCCGATCAGGCAGGGTTTATGCCCCAGAAATCTACAGCAATAAATCTGTGTACACTCTTTCTCAATATACAGTCTAAGGCCGAAAACAGGGGGGATAGAGCACTATTATCTTTAGATGCCCACAAGGCATTCAACAGTATTGAGTGGACATGCTTGTGGGCCATCCAAATTTGGGTTTGGAGAGGAATTTATTTCTTGGGTCCAGTTGCTATACCATGCCCCCAAGGCTGCCATTAGAGAGGCAGGTAGCGTGTCCTCAGATTTCAGTTTGTACAGGGGCACTAGGCAAGGATGTCCTTTTGTCCCCACTCGTGTTTGCTCTGGCCATTGAGCCCCTAGCGGCCCTCATCCGCTCCAACGCCGATATCCAAGTCTTTCAGTATGTGGAACTACAGGAAAAGTTAATGTTGTATGCGGATGATACCATGCTGCTTTTGGTTGATACCAAAGCGTCACTAAATGAAGCTATGAGGGTGGTACAAACCTTTAGTCATTATTATAGGTTGGTAGTAAACTGGACTAAATTCTCAGTCATATTTCTTGATAAGAGACCAGACGAGCAACTAACCATGATCCTTGATATTCCAGTATCTAGGAACATTAAATATTTAGGTATACAAGTCACAAGACCCTTTAGACTATTTGAGGTTGAATCTCACCCTCTTACTTAATAGTAATCGCGATGGGATTAAGGTGTGGTCCAGGTTGAAAATGTCACCAGTAGGTAGGATCAACCTTATAAAAATGATTCTTATGCTCCAAATTCTATACGTGTTACATAATTCACCACTAGTTATCCCACTGAAACAGTTCCGAATTATTAACTCTATGTTTCGATCTCTAATATAGCACTCCTCTATGGCCAGAGTGAGTCTGGAACAGCTTCAGCGGCCTAAAGAAGCAGGGGGGTTGGCACTGCCGAATCCATGGCTGTACTACCTGGCCTCCCAGCTACAACATATAGCCAGAGCGATTAACTCAGCGGATTCCACTACTAAACTCCTTAAATTCACGATTGGGACGGGGGGTCGCTGAGGGATTGGAAGCCTTGCAGTTTGGTAAATCAAATAAATTATACCCCACGTATAACCTAATGCAAATAATTTGGAATAAAGTGAGAACACTACAACAGGTCACTGAGTTTACTAAGTTTAGCCCTATATGGCAAATTGACCGGTACACTGAGATAGGGAAATTGCAATATATTAAAAAATGGCAGCAATACGGGATTAATTATTTATATCAAATATTCCGTAATGGGGAGCTGCATGACATTGCTGCTCTTCAGGCGGAATTTCAGCTCCCCATGTCCATGCAGTTCTACTACTTCCAACTCCAGCACGCGATAAAAGCCCAAAATCATGTGGATGCATGGGTACAAAACACTACTTCTATCTTTTTAATTACATGTCAGAGGTATCGTCTTATAAGGGCTTCATATCCTGCAGCTACGCTATGCTACTTTAATCGGTCCTTACCAGATTCTACCCAAAAGGTAATATCCCAGTGGGAGCGGGATGTTGGGCCCTTTGAGGAGGAACAATGGGAGGAGGTGCTATTAGCGGTTTCACTGTTCTTTAAATGTTGCTCAGCGCCTGTCCCAGTTGTATATACTTCTGCGGGTCCATTATACTCCTGCCAAGTTGGTTAAAATCGGAGTACGCGATGATCCCTCATGTACTCGCTGCATGCGGGACCGTAGCGATCTGATACATCTTCTGTGGCGTTGCCCCAAATTACAGGTTTACTGGACAGAGGTTATAGGGGTTATTAACCGAGCTTTCCAGGTTAAGATTAAAAAGGATCCCAAACAATGTCTGTTAGGCATTATAGACAATGGCTTGGTGGAGGAGGCCCCTAGGCAGGCAATAGCTAGGGCCCTTTTTTCAGAAAGAAACAGTAGGTTCTTGAGCGCTAAAACTGATGACCCCTGAGATCCATTGTAGCTATAACCAATCCAAAACAGCATGAAAGAGCCTGGAAACTTATTTTATGGCACTGGAAATCAATGCAACCCCCTACAGTGCGGGAGTGGATAGAGCAAATGGGCAACACTTTAATGCCGCATACACATAATCGGAATTTCTGTCAGAAAAAACTTGTATGGTTTTTCAGATGGAATTCCGCTCAAGCTTGCCTTGCATACACACGGTCACACAAACGTTCTCTGAACTTCCAACCGTCAAGAACGCGGTGACGTACAACACTACAATGAGCCGAGAAAATGACGTTCAATGCTTCCGAGCATGCGTGATTTTTTGCGCGTCCGAATTGCATACAGACTAGCGCATTTTCGGATAGGAACTTTTCCCAACCGATAGAGAACCTGCTCTCAATCTTTTGCTGGCTGGAATTTCGCCAGCAAAAGACCGATGGAGCGGGTGCTCTATTTTTCAGTCGGGAAAAAAGCTCTCATCTGAATTTTGCTGGCGGCATTTCCGATCGTGTGTACGCGGCATTAGGCTAGAAAAATATATCTACCAACATAGGGGCAGTACAGCAAAGTTTGCCAAGCTATGGGAACCATGGCTGAACGTACCCAGGTTGGCACCGGTGGAACTTGTATTGGACCGTTTGCTATAATCACTTTGCCATGGCAATACCAATTGCTGTGCCCCTAGCTCACGCTCAACGGGGAAGGTGGGGGGGGGGGGGGGGGGGAGCCTGTACAACTTTGTATGGATCCAAATTAGATCTCTCCACATATGTCACATGAGATGCTGTTTATTGCTTCTAACGTGTAGATGTATACACTGTACATGTTTGTTTAAAACTTTCAGTATCCTATGTGGAATTGAGGTCTGAGAATGTATATCAAAGTGTACTGCTCTGAAGCCAGTAATGGATGCATTAAGCTTGTTTAATAAAAACTTGTTTTGAGATAGAAAAAAATTCACATTTTTGGATAATTTATTCCTGACCAACACATGGATTGATGCGAGCACAATAGATTGCATGGACTTTTTCCATTATTGCCTAGTATTCTTACCTGATTATATGGGACTTTATAGTTATCCCTCACATAGCGCCTTCTAGGTCTATTCACTTCGGGATGAATTGTAAAAAAAAAAATTTAATGATTTATGTTTTTTTTATGTTCACATTTGCACATTATGAATTTAGCACTAGCATATTTCTCATTTATAGGAATTTAGCGCTGCCTATATTTATATTGAAGTCTGGCTCTGCCTGTCTAGTCACAGGCTGTGGGTGGGTAGGTGACCTGGCTGTATTGCCTAATAGGTGCAGAGAAAAGTCAGGTCACCAAGCTAGTTGTGCTGTCTGGCAGGGCTGTGTAAATCTCAGGACTGGAAGGACAGAAATGCAAATTCTTTAGTAGGTGAAACCTCTCCCATACATGGATTTAGCTTTCTGAACTATTTGTGCCAACATGCACATAAAAATGAACTCCAGGCAGTCAGAGCTGCTGAAGAGGAGTAGAGCCAGTCCTTCTGTACCATCGGTTCAGCTGAGGACCTGGGCAGACGGGACTATTTTGAAATCCTTTTGGGCACATGCACAGTAATCCCATGGGCCCTAGCTCCCAACAATTAAATAACTTTCCTAGGGTCCATTCGTTCAGGAGAACGGGTTGGGGACAGAGAGGGAGGTATTTGCTAATTTTTTGGAACAGGCAAGTATATATGTGGGGCCCTGTCAGGCGGTCTGTATGGGGCCCTATGACTTCTAATAGCAGCCTTGAGACCGGTGTGTGAAAACAGCTGTGTCAATATACAGTGCAGTTTACAGAGGCAGACATGGACTTAAGGGGACTCCTGTGCACAGTAATGGCTTAGTTCCCTATATAATGCACATCTTTGCTACCCTGCTAGTAAACATGTTCCTGGCAACATAACACATGTGCCCCGGACAATGAAACGCGTAGGGCGGAGTGACATGCTGATGTCATCACGCGTTCCCAGAAGTGCAGGCGCTGTTTATCTGGCCAGTGAGGATTTGTATTAAGCACTTTAATTTTAATTTAATCAATAAATGTACCCATTAGAGTTTTACACTATCAGAGCATTTCTTTTCATATTCTTGCGAGATATGCTTTATGGAGCTGTGCCCGACTGGGAACCAGTCACAATCATCAACCAGCGGGGTTGCTCTATGGTGATCCAGGGCTGGGTGCCAATTGAAAGCTCTGTTGACTCCTCTTTACATAGGGGGTCATGTTTAGCCGGTAAGCGTGTACTCTCCATATAAAGGTGGTGGCTTCACGATTGAACATTTACTCTTCTTGGTGATGGAGGCTAATCGCATGTTTAAGAACATATGGACACAAGAGAGGAGGACTTTTTTCTTTTGCTTTTTTTGTCCCTGTAAACCATTTGTGTTTGGCTAATATACTGTACAGTACGTGTGTATGTGTGTGTGTGTATATGTGTATGTATGTATATATATATATATATATATATATATATATATATATATATATATATATATATATATATATATATATATAATTTATTTGTGTGTGTGATAAAAATATATATATATATTTTTGGTGCAATTTACGTCTGATTGTGTATAATGTCTCACAGTGGAGTTGCTGCTTTAATTCAACTTGTTTATCATATGTACAGTAAAACCTTGGATTGCGAGTAATGTGGTATACGAGCATTTTGCACATTTTTTAAATTTTTTTAAAATTTTAACTTGATATACGAGCACTGTCTTGCAATACGAGCAGTATTCAGCAGGATCAAAAAAGTGCTCATCCGTGTAAAGCCACTGGTGTACACCGTAGAATAGAAAATAGAATCGCGGGACGCCCATTGCCCAAAAGGCGCTCATCTACTCTTCTTTTTTTTTTTTTTTTTTTTTTAGGGAAACAGGCGTCCCGTGATCCTGTTCACGTGATTTTACCATGATTGTCGCCCGACGAATCGCAGGAAAATTGTGCCGCGTTTGGGATTCTATTAAAATTGACGTGGTACGCACGGGCGTCCCGCGACTTGCCGCTATTGCGAATCATGGGCAGAATCGCGTTGATTCCGCCAACGATTTGGAACTCAGAGATGTGAACTGGGCATAAATGTATTCATGTTCTAGCGCAGTTTTGATTGGACTTTATAAACCATGTCCAGTTTCCATCACCTCCAAGTTTATGAACATCCAAAAGGCACTGAGACTGATAGTTTAAAGAAATACAGTAAAACCTTGGTTTGAGAGTAACTTGGTTTGAGAGCGTTTTGCAAGACCAGCAACATTTTTAAATACATTTTGACTTGATATAAAAGTAACGTCACGCCACAACTAGTGAGTATAAAATAGAAGAGAGGCGCCTCTTAATGTAGCAATATGGTTACATTTTAATGAAGGTACAATGTTTAGCAACATATTGCTACACTTGGAGGCGCCTCTCCTCTTTTATACTCTGGAGCTCCTGCTGGGTTTTGCTTCTAATCCCCTTGTGGAGGCTTCCATTTGTAGATAGACATCACATTGCGATAATCTTTTTATATGGACTATAAACTGAAGGACCTATGAATAAATGGTTGTGGAACGAATCATCTGAGTTTCCATTATTTCTTATGGGGAAATTCGCTTTGATATGCAAGTGCTTTGGATTACAAGCATGTTTCCGGAACGAATTCCGCTCGCAGTCCAAGGTTTTACTGTATGCAATTATTTTTAAGATTTGTTTCAAGCTTTCCGAACGCAGGGCAATCCTTCAAGTTGTAGACTCTCCTCATCTGACAGAACTTGTTCCTTCCATAACCTCTTCTTGCTTTGATACCAAAGTGGTTTTTGTTTCTTTACAACCCAGCATATGACCATTTCTCCTAGAACATACGCAGGTCTGAAAAGGACCACAGAAAAGCAGGCTTCTCATTTATTTGGAGGCACCCAAACGACATCTTGTTCTCAGCACCTGCGCTCTTTCTCATTAGCTTCTCTTCCCTGGTGCTCGAAATGAGTCAGCTTTGCCCGAGGCCCCACAGTGTATATGGAATTGCTGAGTCTGTGAATAGATGTGATGACATCTTGCTTTGGGCTCGTCACCCTAGTGTCACCTTTTTTAGCTGCTGACGGTGGGCTGGATAATCGTGGTTAAAAAAAAACAAAAAAAAAACCTGTCGGTCCAGTGTCCTGTTTAAACAACTGCAGCTTAGTTTTGTTTTACCACCTCTATCGCCTTGTCTCATTTTTGTTTAGCGGTAGCCGGATAGATTTCCCTGTGCATAAGGCCCAGCATGACTCTGTCACGTAACTCTGTGACCACGTAACTGTCCGTGGCACTGCTGTCCCAGGATGCCATCCCATCAGAGATGCTGAGAGTGTGATGCTCATTCGGAGTGACAGCTGAGCTCTGTCACCTGACGGGGACTCCATTGGCTGGGATCAGTCACCTGACGCTGGGAACAGATGGTCAGATGTCCTACGCTCACAACTAACCGTGTCCTATTTTTTTTTCTCGTCTTCTTTTTTATATATATATGGAAATATAGACCAATGTATACGAGGGGAAGCCAGAACAAATGTGTGCTTTCTAGATGTTTGCATTATTTCACCACTACACGTTCAGAGGAAAAAAAAATGGATACTAATTGTGCAAAAAACACATTTAGACATGCCGTAAAAAAAAACAAAAAAACACTAATGTAACTTTGTGCGATTGGTGTTGTGTCTATGTAATGCCTTATGATGTTTTGTTCTGAACTTTTGTTTTTTATGCAAAAGAAAAAAAAAAGTATTATACACACGCTATATTACTAAAAGTATTGGGACGCCTGCCTTTATACACACATGAACTTTAATGGCAAGTAAATCTGATATACTTTCCTATCCATTTACTAATGCTAGCAGCATAAGGATTAAAAATAGTCAATGTTGAGAGAGAGTGAAGTTCCACTTTAAAGTGAAACGTAAAGCAAGAGATAACTAGGTATTTCACTCCAAGTAGAAACCGTTGGTCTTGGGCAGCTGGGAAAAAAGCATAACACACACTATATTACCAAAAGTATTGGGACGCCTGCCTTTACACGCACACATGAACTTTAACCACTTGCTTACCGGGCACTTAAACCCCCCTCCTATCCAGACCAATTTTCAGCTTTCAGCGCTGACGCACTTTGAATGACAATTGCGCGGTCATACAACACTGTACCCAAATGAAATATTTATCATTTTTTCCCCACAAATAGAGCTTTCTTTTGCTGGTATTTGATCACCTCTGCGATTTTTATTTTTTGTTAAAAAAATTTGAAAAGACCGAATTTTTAAAAAATTTTTTTTTTTTTTTTTTTTTTATATTTTGTTATAAATTTTTTTAAAAGGGTAATTTTTCTCCTTCATTGATGTACGCTGATGAGGCGGCACCAATGGGCACTGATAGGTGGCAGTGATGGGCACTGATGGATGGCAGTGATGGGCACTGATTGGTGGCAATAATGGGCACTGATCTTGTACACTGCTAGGTGCCACTGATTGGCACCACTGGTGGGCATTGTTAGGTGGCAATGGTGGGCATTGATAGGTGGCACCTGTAGGCATTGATAGGTGGCACTTATGGGCATTGATACGTGGCACTGGTGGGCACTGTGATGTGGCAATGTAAGGTGGCACTGGCAGGGGGTGCTGGTGGCACAATTGAGGCATTATTGCCTCCTCCTCTTCGGGACCGATGTCCCTTGCTGCTGAGCCGGTGATCGGCTTTTTTTTCTCCTCGCACTGTCAGCGCGAGGAGAAAAAAAAAACGATTACCGAACTTTTGTTTTGATCATGTGATCAGCTGTCTTTTGGCTGACAGCTGATCACATGGTAAGGGGCCGGGACCGGCCCCTTACACGGATCGGTGATCACCCGAGTCTCAGTGGCTCGGTGATCACAGCGCGCTCCACGCGCGCCCTGCAGGGCGCGCGCAGGGCACGTGCACAGCGGAGGCCGTCATATGACGGCCTCCCGGGAATGCAGGTCCGCGCTGTAGCCGTCATTCGGCTATAGCGCAGATAGCAAGCGGTTAATGGCATCCCAGTCTTAGTCCGTAGGGTTCAATATTGAGTTGGCCCCCCCTTTGCAGCTATAACAGCTTCAACTCTTCTGGGAAGGCTGTCCACAAGGTTTAGGAGTGTGTCTATGGGAATGTTTGACCATTCTTCCAGAAGAGCATTTGTGAGGCACTGATGTTGGACGAGAAGGCCTGGCTCGCAGTCTCTGCACTAATTCATCCCAAAGGTGTTCTATCGGGTTGAGGTCAGGACTCTGTGCAGGCCAGTCAAGTTCCTCCACCTGATACTCCCTCATCCATGTCTTTACGGTCCTTGCTTTGTGCACTGATCTAAATCATTTGGTGGAGGGGGGGTTATGTCTTTTTTTCAGGGGTTGGGCCCCTTGGTTCCAGTGAAGACAACTCTTAAGGCGTCAGCATACCAAGACATTTTGGACAATTATCAGCTCCCAACTTTGTTGGAGCATGATCCAAATCATTTGGTCCAAATCATTCGGTGGAGGGGGGATTATAGTGTAGGGTAGTTTTTCAGGGGTTGGGTTTGGCCTCTTAGTTCCAGTGAAGGGAACTCTTAAGGCGTCAGCGTACCAAGACATTTTGGACAATTTCATGCTCCCAACTTTGTGAGAACAGTTTGGGGATGGCCCCTTCCTGTTCCAACATGACTGCCCACCAGAGCACAAAGCAAGGTCCATAAAGACATGGATGAGTGAGTTTGGGGTGGAGGAACTTGACTGGCCTGCACAGAGTCCTGACCTCAACCCGATAGAACACCTTTGGGATGAATTAGAGCGGAGATTGCGAGCCAGGCCTTCTCATCCAACATCAGTACCTGACCTCACAAATGCTCTTCTGGAAGAATGGTCAAATGTTCCCATAGACACACTCCTAAACCTTGTGGACAGCCTTCCCAGAAGAGTTGAAGCTGTTATAGCTACAAAGGGTGGGCCAACTCAATATTGAACCCTACGGACTAAGACTGGGATGTCATTAAAGTTCGTGTGTGTGTGTGTGTGTGTGTGTGTGTGTGTGTGTGTGTGTGTGTGTGTGTGTGTGTGTGTGTGTGTGTGTGTGTGTGTGTGTAAAGGCAGGCGTCCCAATACTTTTGGTAATATAATGTGTGTTATGCTTTTTTCCCAGCTGTCCAAGACCAACGGTTTCTACTTGGAGTGGAATACCTAGTTATCTCTTGCTTTACGTTTCACTTTAGTTTCGATCTGTCAACATTGACTATTTTTAATCCTTATGCTGCTATCATTAGTAAATGGATAGGAAAGTATATCATATTGCTTTAACCGCTTCCGGTCCAGCCCCTGCAGTTATACTGTGGCAGGTTGGCTCCCCTGCGTGAGCCGTCGTAGCTGCACGTCGGCTCTTTAAGACGCTTTAGCAGGCGCGCTCCGGGCACCCACGATCCCTCGTGACAGAGCGAGAACCTGGATCTGTGTGTGTAAATGCACAAATCAAGGGTTGCCTCAGGGGAGAGGAGACAGATCGTGTGCTCCTACTAAGTAGGAACAACAATCAGTCTCCTCCCCTAGTTTCTATTTTTTCGCTCTAATCGCTGTATAAATGTCACTGGTCCCAATAAAGTGTCCGATCTGTCTGACGCAATGTCGCAGTCCCAATAAAGATCGCAGCCATTACTAATAAAAAAAAAATTAAAAATTAATAATAAAAATGCCATAAATCTATCCCCTATTTTGTAGATGCTATAACTTTTGCGCAAACCAATCAATATACGCTTATTGCAATTTTTTTTTTTTTTACCAAAAATATATAGAATAATACATATCGGCCTAAACTGAGGAAAAAAACTTTTTTTATATATTTTTGGGGGATATTTATTATCGTAAAAAGTAAAAAAATAATGCGTTTTTTTTTTTTTTTTTTAATTGTCGCTCTTTTTTTGTTTATAGCGCAAAAAATAAACACCGCAGAGGCGATCAAATACCACCAAAAGAAAGCTCTATTTGTGGGGAAAAAAATAGGATGTCAAATGTGTTTGGGTGCAACGTCGCACGACCGCGCAATTGTCAGTTAAAGCGACGCAGTGCCGAACCGCAAAAAGTGCTCTGGTCAGGAAGGGGGTAAAATCTTCCAGAGCTGAAGTGGTTAAAGTGTATCTAAACCCAAGAACAAAAATGAACGGTATTGCAGCCACCAGTACTTGGATGTGGCAGATGCGTTGGTTTTCTTTTTTTTTTTTTTAACTTTATTTAATCCTGCCATTAACACCTCCATGTCTTAGGGGAATAAGTGTACTGAACAGTGTTGTCATTCTAGGAAAGGGAGCGTGTTGGGACTGCACTCCGCCCTCTCTTCTCCATAACGGGGAGGTGTTTTGTAGTCCACTGGGATGGCTGGGAACAATGCTAACCGATAAGAGTCCAGAGGCAGAGATGACGGGAGCGTATTATCTGACATGATTTCTGCTTGGAAAAACAGCCTTTTTTTTTTCTATGCACATTAAGCAAACACATCTAATAAAACTCAATCTCTGGGATATTTAACAGACTGAAAGGGAGCAAACAAGAGGAATTTACTGTTAAAGTTTTACATACTTTACTTCTGCTGCCTGACCCCCTGACCAGTACCATGTCTGCATACAGGGACTGATAATTCAGTGGATGTGCACTTTTTTTTTTTTTTTTTTCATGGCAGCAAACTGTTAGAGGGGTTGGAAGCGAGGAGTAATGAGGGGAGTTCTTGTTTTTCCCAGAGGTGGGCTGTTGGCTTGCTGATGTTTAGAGTGCAGTCGCTGTGTGACCGTTCAGGGTGTGCCGGTCTGCTGCTCACTCATTGGACAGATAGACCGCCGCTCTCATATCAAAGTATAAGGATACTCTAGCACAGTGATGGCGAACCTTGGCACCCCAGATGTTTTGGAAGTACATTTCCCATGATGCTCTTGCACTCTGCAGTGTAGTGGAGCATCATGGGAAATGTAGTTCCAAAACATCTGGAGTGCCAGGGTTTGCTCTAGCACAGGGGTCTCAAACTGGCGGCCCTCCAGCTGTTGCGAAACTACAAGTCCCATCATGCCTCTGCCTGTAGGAGTCATGCTTGTAACTGTGAGCCTTGCAATGCCTCATGGGACTTGTAGTTTCGAAACAGCTGGAGGGCCACCAGTTTGAGACCACTGCTCTAGCAGAATCTACACAGTGGGAACCACAGACTCCATGTCCGCCAGCACCTGCCGATCCTTCGGTACAGAGGCAGAATGGCGGTCTGTCTATGTAAATAAGGCAGATCGCCGTTCTGTCAGTAGGGAAGGCATGGATCTTGTGTTCCTGCAAAGCAGAGACGTGGATCCATGCCTTCCCCTAGTAAAAGCACCTCATACACAGAATAGTAAGACCCCTTTCACACCAAGGTGGTTTTCAGGCACTTTAGTGCTGGAAGTAACCTCTGCTGAGCGCCTGAAAACTGCTTCGCATTATTTCTAGTGTGTCTTTTCACGCTGGGGCGGTGCGATTACGGGACGTTCCGAAAAGTCCTGCAAGCAGCATCTTTGGGGCAGGTTGGGAGCGGTGTATACACCATTCCCAAAATGCCCTGCCCATTGGAATGAATCCGGCAGCGTTTCTGAAGCGCCTGAAAAGCGCTTCTGAAGCGCTGCAACACAGGAGTTTTTAACCCCTTTTTTGGGGTTAAAAGCGCCCCACTACCGGCTGAAAAGCACCGCTTAAACATCGGTAAAGCACCACTAAAACAAGCGTTCCTTTATAGCACTGCCCCAGTGTGAAAGGGGTCTAAAACACTGGCTAGGCACAAAATCAACCCTTTGATCGCCCCTGACTTTAACCCCTTCCCAGCCAGTGTCATTAGTACAGTGACAGCGCATATTTTTAGCACTGATCACTGTATTGGTGTCGCTGGTCCCCAAAAAGTGTCACTTAGTGTCTGTGTTCAAATGTCTACCGCAATATTGCACGCTGTAAGTCGCTAGTCACCACCATAACTAGTAAAAAATAAATAAAAATTTCCTATAGTTTGTAGATGCTATAACTTTTGCGCAAACCAATCAATATACGCTTGTTTTCTCCCTTCGCCTTTCAGGACAGCACCTTGGAGAGAGCGTAGCTCCACCTCTTAGACAGGAAACACTGCGTGACAACGCCCCTTTAAAAAGCAGCTGCTTCCACCATGCCATCAGTTTTAGTGTTTCCTCCGCCATGGTGGAAGCACTGCTTGGGGAACCAGAGGGGCTGCGCTCTCTCCAAGGAGAGGGTTTTGGCAGGACCTCCACGTTTGGATACTCAGACCAACCCAGCTCCTTCCCTTACGTGAGGAGGGTGCTCCGGTGTCCCTTCCTTCTCCGGCTCACAGGAGTAATGGTCTGCCGGAAGTTTTCCACCCGGGGTGTTCGGGGGGCCGCGGTTGTGCTCAGTAAGAGCGTCCATGCCAGGCCTCTGCATGGCGGCGCCGAATCCCGGACAGCAGGTGATGTCAGTTCCGGTGGGCGGATACTTCCGGCGGGGCGTAGCAGCGATTGGTTCCTGCTGCTGGAACGCAGGAGGAAGGGGCGGGTCCTCTGGCCGGGACTTCCTTTTGTTTGGCACATGGAGCCTAGTACACAGTGCAGCAGCTGCGGATTGCACTATGGAGACAGCGGAATCGTCAGCAGCAATGGCGGATGCAGGCGCCCAGGTTCCCGGCCAGGCCCAGGTAGGAGAGGTGCGGTGGCACCTCTTTCCTTTTATATCACTGGGTGTTTTATCTTTGATGTGATTATTCAAAACCTGCTGCTGTCTGCTATGGGGTAACAGTTTCCATTAGCAGTTCAGCAAAGGAGTGAGACTCTGGGCACTTAGGGTGTTGGCTGGAGGTGCTACTTTTCTCTGAAGCCTTAGTTCTAAAGGACCTGGGTTTTTTCTTGTTTCTCTGTTTCAGAAAGCTACTGCCAAATCAGAGAGAACAGGGAGAAAGTGCCCCTCATGCAAAAATCCTTTAAGGGACTCTTGGCCCAAACCACTGTGCAAATCCTGCATTTTGGATTTAGTAAAAGAAGAATCCTCACAAGAGTGCAAAGAACTCTTATCTTCTGTGAGGAAGGAGTTAGCAGAGGCCCTAGGGACAGTGCGTTCCCTTGTAAAGCACGGCCAGAGTTCCAGCCAAGAGCAGAGTTCTCACTCCAGTTTCCCTCAGTCCACTTCCAGACAGGTGGAAAGTGAGTCGGAGGAGGAAAGGGAAAGCATTCCACCCTCAACCATTGATTCTGAGGAGGAGGAGGTGGAAGAAGAGTCAAGATCATCTAGATATAAGCTGTCACTTGAGGAGGTGGATGAATTACTCAAGGCAATTTATACTACCCTGGAGATCCAGGAAGAAAAGGCTCAGCTGTCTGTGCATGATAAGATGTACCTGGGGCTGGAGGAAATTAAACACAGGGTGTTCCCTGTGCATAAAGTGTTAACAGACACTATTAAAAAGGAATGGAAGAACCCAGAGAGAGGACAGTTTTTTTCTAAAACCCTCAAAAGGAGGTTTCCTTTTGAGGAGAATGAGGAACTATTGTGGAATAAAAAACCAAAAATAGACGCTGCTTTTTCTCAAGTATCTAGGAAGACTGATTTAGCTTTTGAGGACATGGGTATTCTCAAAGATGCTATGGATAAGAGGGCAGATGGGCTACTGAAGAAAGCCTGGGACTCATCTCTAGCTAATCTTAAGCCAGCAATGGCGGCTACGGTTGTGGCTAGGAATCTGGAGTGCTGGTTAGAGCAACTTAAAAATCATGTTGTGGCAGGTACCTCCAGAAAAGACTTATTGGAGTCCTTCCCTACCCTGCTTAAGGCAGTAAAATATATGGCAGATGCCTCTGCAGAATCTATCAGGATGTCAGCCAGGTCCTCTGCGCTTGTTAACTCAGCAAGAAGAGCACTCTGGCTAAAGACCTGGTCAGGGGATTCAGCTTCTAAAGTAAAACTGTGCGGAATTCCCTTTTCAGGAGACCTGATGTTTGGGCCAGAACTAGAGACTGTCCTTGACAGGACAGCAGACAAGAAGAAAGCTTTCCCACAGAAGAAGAAAACGGTACAGCAGAGGAAAAATTTTCGTCCTTTTCGACAAACCGATAAGGAAAAGGACCACACACAGAAGAGACCCTGGTCTTCTCAGAGAGGAAGAGGTAGAGGTGGGGTACTCTTTAGAACCCCAGAACAAACCCCTAAAAAACAATGACCATCTAGTAGGGGGGAGACTACAGGACTTCTTACCAATCTGGGAAAAAACAACAAAGAGTCCTTTTGTTCTGGGGTTAGTCAAAAAGGGTTATCAATTGGAATTCTCACAAAGCCCCCCAAGTCGGTTTTACATCACAAACCTGCCAAAGGATCGGGAAAAGGCTCTGGCCATGAAGTCTCTGTTACAGGAACTGATGCAACAGAAGGTCATTTCCCAGGTTCCGAAAGATCAAGAGGGGAAGGGGTTTTACTCCCACATTTTTATGGTCAAAAAGCCATCAGGAAAGTTCCGCCTGATTCTCAATTTAAAGGTCCTAAATCGATCCATAAAATACAAAAAATTCAGAATGGATACGATTTTCTCAGTAAGGAATTTGCTAACCCCCAAATGTCATATGGCTTCCATCGACTTGAGAGATGCCTATCTCCATATACCAATAGCGCCCCCATCACAAAGGTTCCTGCGTCTTGCAGTCAATCTGGGGGGAGGGGAGATTTGGCACCTGCAGTTTCGGGCTCTGCCTTTCGGTCTTTCCTCTTCTCCCAGGGTATTCACAAAAGTGATGGCGGAATCTTTGGAGCCCCTGAGACTGAAGGGGATTTCAATAGTACCCTATTTGGACGATCTGCTACTGTTTGCAGACTCAAGGGGTCAAGTAGAGGTCAACCTACAGACAGTTCAAACACATTTAAGAGGTTTGGGATGGCTTCTCAATCTTCAGAAGTCAAACTTAATTCCATCTCAAAGGGTAAGGTTTCTGGGGTACGAAATAGACTCGATAGAACAGAAAATTTTTCTACCCCAGGAGAAAATAGAGAAGATGCAGTTGACCCTGATAACACTTCAATCCAACGCAGAGATCTCTGTAAGACAAGCCATGTCTGCTCTGGGTCTGTTGACAGCAGCAATTCCTTCGGTACAGTGGGCCAGGTTGCATTCCCGTCCTCTGCAATCGGATATCCTGATGAATTGGTCATACCAGGAACCTCTGGAGAAGAAATTCAACTTGGGGGCAAGAGCAAAAAGGTCTCTCTGGTGGTGGAGGAACCTAGGAAACGTTTCAAAAGGGCTTCCTTGGGTCTTTCCGGTAACCAGAAGGCTGACTACAGATGCCAGCGCCTGGGGATGGGGAGCTCACCTGGAAGAAAAAACGGTTCAGGGAGTTTGGACCAAACCAGAAGCAAGAAGATCTTCAAATTGGAGAGAGTTAAAGGCTGTTCACTTAAGCCTTCTCTCCCTCCAGGAATTTCTAGTGAATCCACATGTCCAAATATTGTCAGACAATATGACGACAGTATTATATTTAACAAAGCAAGGGGGCACAAAAAGCAAAACCCTAATGGGTCTAGCGCATCAGATCCTAAGATGGGCAGAGAACAATGTGGCCTCTCTATCAGCAGTCCATCTAAAGGGGACGGAAAACACCTTAGCAGATCTCCTCAGCAGGAAAGAAATAAGGGAAGCAGAGTGGTCTCTCAATCAGGAATTATTCGAAAAGATTTCCAAGAGTTGGGGTCATCCCCAAGTGGACCTCTTTGCAAAAGAGGAAAATGCAAAAATACCAGTCTTCTTCTCTCTTCAGAGACAGGATCAAGCTCTCGGAGTAGATGCGTTAGCTCACAAATGGGACTTCCATCTGTCCTACGCTTTTCCCCCGTTCCAACTGATACCAAAGGTGTTAGCCAAATTCAGATTGGAGTCCACGGAGCTAATATTAATAGCTCCTTATTGGCCAAAAAGACCCTGGTTTTCAACCTTGATGAACCTCTCAGTGAAACCTGCTTGGAGATTACCAATCAGGGCAGACCTGTTGAGTCAGGGCCGAATTCTCCATCCAGATCCAGCTTACCTCAAACTAACAGCTTGGTTTCTGAAGAACAAATCTTAAGACGGAAGGGTTTATCAGAAAGGCTTATTTCTACCCTTCTTGCAAGTAGAAAAAAAGTGACGAGAGACATTTACTTTAAAGTCTGGAAGATCTATAATTCTTGGTGTTCCAGTAAAAACTTTGATTTTCGTACCACATTTTCAGTTTTGGAATTTCTTCAAGAGGGATTGGAGAAGGGGTTAGCAGCAAGTACGCTCAAGACGCAGGTAGCTGCTTTATCAGTTTTTTTGGAAAGAACCCTGTCAGGGGAACCTTTAATAATCAGATTTTTAGGGCAATGGCAAAAGTAAAGCCTAGACCTGTTGTTAGTTTTCCCAAATGGGATTTATCTTTAGTTCTTCAGGGCCTAACTAGGGCACCGTTTGAACCCATAGAAGAAGCATCATTACGTTTCTTGACGTTAAAGACTATTTTATTGGTAGCAGTAACTTCCGCACGTAGAATTAGTGAGTTACAAGCCCTTTCAATTAAAGAGCCCTTCATGAGATGTCTACAGGATAGGGTAGTCTTAAGGACGGATCCAGCATTTTTACCAAAGGTGGCTTCAGTTTTTCACCGTACACAGGAAATCATTCTCCCTACTTTTTGTCCTTTACCTTCGGGAGCAGGAGAAGAAGCTTTCCATACCCTTGATGTCAGGAGGTGCCTGCTTAAATATCTGGAAAGAACAAAGGAAATCAGAAAGTCATCCTCACTCTTTGTTTTAATGGAAGGTACTCACAAAGGAGGTAAAGCTTCCAAAAGCACCCTTGGAAGATGGTTAAAGCAGGCCATCAAAGAGGCATACATATCTTTGGGTCTGGAACCTCCGGAAGGGGTATTACCTCATTCTACTCGAGCAGTGGCGGCATCATGGGCAGAAAGGGCTGGGGCATCTCCTGAGCAAATCTGCAAGGCTGCCACATGGTCCAGTTTTTTCGACCTTCATAAGGCACTACCGCTTGGATCTACTATCAGCCTCGGACCAATCATTTGGTAGGAAGGTTTTGCAGGCAGTAGTCCCACCCTGAAGTAAGTTTCTCGGTTATCCTCTCCAAGGTGCTGTCCTGAAAGGCGAAGGGAGAAAACCTTAGTTAGACTTACCGGTGACGGTATTTCTACGAGCCTTTCAGGACAGCAGCCTACTTCCCTCCCTTGGTTATCATATGTAAAGTATAATTATAGGACCTGGTAATTGTCTGATTATATTTTCCAGCATGTCGGAGGATTTCTCGGTAACAACTGATGGCATGGTGGAAGCAGCTGCTTTTTAAAGGGGCGTTGTCACGCAGTGTTTCCTGTCTAAGAGGTGGAGCTACGCTCTCTCCAAGGTGCTGTCCTGAAAGGCTCGTAGAAATACCGTCACCGGTAAGTCTAACTAAGGTTTTTTTTTTCCAAAAACATGTAGCAGAATACATATTGACCTAAACTGATGAATAAATTCGATTTTGTTTTTTTTTTTTTTTTTTTTTTTTTTTTTTTTTTTTATTGGATGTGTTTTATAGCAGAAAGTAAACCTTTTTTTATTTTTTTAAATTGTTGTCCTTTTTTATTTTTTTATTTTTTTGTTTATAGCACAACCCCCCCCCCCCCCCCCCCCCCCCGCAGAGGTGATCGAATACCACCAAAAGCTCTCTATTTGTGGGGAAAAATTACATAAATATTTGGGTACGGTATCGCACGACCGTGCAATTTTTAAAAAAAATTTTATTGGATGTTCTATAGCAGAAAGTAAAAATCATTGTATTTTTTTCTTCCAAATTTTTCAGTCTTTTTTTTTTTTTTTTTTTTTTTGTGTTTATAGCGCAACCCCCCCCCCCCCCCCCCCCCACAGAGGTTATCAAATACCACCAAAAGAAATCTCTATTTGTGGGAAAAATGACATAAATATTTGGGGTACAGTGTCACACGACTGCACAATTGTCAGTTAAAGTAACACAGTGCCGTATTGCAAAAAATGGCCTGGTCGGGAAGGGGGGGGTAAGTCTTCTGGATGTCAAGTGGTTAAAATGTTGCAGGAACCTTTTTGAAATGCGGAGAAGCAGAAAGTAAAAAAATGCTTGATTTTTTTTTTTTTCAAAATTGTCTGACTTTTTTTTGTTTTATAGCGCAAAAAATAAAAACCGCAGATGTGATCAAATACCACCAAAAGAAAGCTCTATTTGTGGGGAAAAAACATCAAATTTATTTGGGTAGTGTCGCACGATCGCGCAATTGTCCAAGTAACGCAGTGCCGTATCGCAAAAAAATGGCCTGGTCATGAAGGGGGGTAAATCTTCCAGAGGTCAAGTGGCTAGACATCCTCCAAATGATTGCACTGCTTGTTTTTGAATCCTGGCATAAAGTAAATCTAGAGAAATAATAGTAGCAGTGTTTGTATCCTGTTTAGTATATGGGTGTAGGCATCAGTAATGGCAATGATGTGCTTTGCGCATACATTCCAGTATATCTGCGATGAAAGGTGGTCCTTCTCATCTTAGCAAATAGGGAAGTACAATGTTACAGTGCCTTGAAAAAAGTATTCATACCCCTTGAAATTTTCCACATTTTGTCATGTTACAACCAAAAACATAAATGTATTTTTTTTATTGGTCTTTTACATTTTCCTTCCACTTCACGATTATGTGCCGCGTTGTGTTGGTCCATCACAGTGATTCTCAAACTGTGTGCCGTGGGAGTTTTGAAAAATATTAAAAATTTCTAGCGTTTTGAAACCTTGAAAATATCGAAAAACGAAATGGTCAATCAACGTTGCAAAAGTTTAAAAAAAATTAACGTATATAAAAACCTAATCTTTGTCAATCCGTCATTCATTGGTTCCTTTCGTGACGCGAGACTTGTGCGAGATCTCGGGAGAACTTGATCACCCTAATTATATTATAGCAATAGAAAGACCGTTCCATTTGTATTTATTTGTTCTTGTCCTTCACATTACATTTAAAATTAAGCATAGTAACTTGGTTTGAGAGCGTTTTGCAAGACAAGCAAATTTTTAAAATAAATTTTGACTTGATATACAAGTAGCGTCATGTTACAACTGAGTAATAAAAGAGAAGAGAGGTGCCTCTAAGCGTCGGTTCACACCGGGGCGACTTGTCAGGCGACCTAGCCGCCTGACAAGTCGCCTCCCGTTCTGTACTATGGAACCGTTCTAATCGTAGCGATGCAAGTCGCTCCGACTTAGAAAAAGGTTCCTGTACTACTTTGGGGGCGACTTGAGGCGACTTGCATAGACTTCTATACAGAAGTTGTTTTGCAAATCGCCGTGGAAGTTGTGTGCAGGTCGCCTCGGTGAGGCGACCTGCAAGTCGTGCCGCCCCTAGTGTGAACCGGGGCTAAGTGTACCAATATGGTCACATTTATTGAAGGTACAACATTTAGCAACATATCGCTTCACTTAGAGGCTCCTCTCTTCTCTTTTATACTCTGGAGCTCCTGCTGGATTTTGCTTCTAATCCCCTTGTGGAGGCTTCCATTTGTGGATGGACATTTTATGGTTACACAACCTGATCATATTGCTATAATCTTTTTATATGGACTATAAACTGAAGGACCTATGAATAAATGGTTGTAGAATGAATCATTTGAGTTTCCATTATTTCTTATGGGGAAATTTGCTTCGATATACAAGAGCTTTGGATTGCAAGCAGTGGCGGCCCATCCGTTAGGGGTGTCCGGGCACTGCCCTCTCCAGGCCACCCCCTATATGCAATGGATAGATTCATGCATAGCATGAATCAATCCACGGCCACCCCCTATTCATGCGTTCGGCCTCTTTCAGGGCATCAAGCGCGTGAAATACAGCAGCCAGGGTTTTTTTTTTTTTTTTTTTTTTTTTTGAAGCATCTGATTAGAGCCAGAGGTTCTAATAGGCTTCAAAATAGGGTGGAGCCAACCCAGGTGTGTTACAACAGCAAATGAATATGCACTGTTGAAACACTGATCTTCAATCCAGGCAATCGGAAGTGGGTGTGAGACCTGTTTTCCAATTGGCCAAAAAAGTGAAGACTCCCGATTGGCCGGCGAGGAGGAGGGAGAAAATGGAAGCTGCTGCCGCCATCGCCGTGATGACCCATGGAGAGCAGGAGAACGGGAGGCCTCCAAGCAGGGGAAGCCGCCGGTGGTTGGGTAAGTGCTACTGACCGACTGGGGGGGGGGGCATACTGTTTGCTGCCCCCCCCCACAAAAAATTCCACCGGTCGCCACAGATTATAAGCATGTTTCTGGAATGCCTTATGCTCGCAATAAAAATAAATAAGTTCACCACAAAAATTGTTAAATCTTTTCCGGTGTGTCTTGAAAAACTTTTAGATCTTTTTGGTGCGCCGCAAGACAAAATGTTTGAGAGACACTGGTCTATCACATAAAATCCTAATAAAATACATTTACGTCTTTTTTTTGGTTGTAACATGACAAAAATGTGGACAATTTCAAGGGGTATGAATACTTTTTCAAGGCACTGTAGGTTAAAAGTGTTCCGATCTCAGGTAAGTCGTACTTACACATTCTTCACATATTTTTTTTTTCTTTTAGGTCTCTGCAGGTTTCAGGCTACGTTTTGCACGTGGCAGTGTCATAAAACGCGTGAGGATAAGAAGAGTGTTAACTACAGGGAGCGGGATGTTATTTTTAAGATCACTAGCTGAACATGTGTCTCCATCCTAGTAATTACTGCGCAGGCAACCCGGTCCAGAGAGAGAGAGAGAGAGAGAGGGGGGGGGGGCGCCCTGTTCCACAAGGGAGGCGGTGACTGGCGGAAGGCTTCGCTTTACCGCACAGTTGCGCTTGTATGCTGAATATTTTGGTGTTACAGGGTCCCTCTGTAAGTTCTGATTTCTTGTCCAATACTTTTGCAGATTCCCCCTCCCACTCAGAGGCAGAGTGTCTGGTAGGAATGCCAATTCTGGCTTTGCTTCCCACATCTCTCTCAATTCTGCACATGCTCAGCTCACATTGTCAGCAGAGGAGAGCTGTGCTCTACAGATCTGGTGGGGGAGAGAGAGAGAGAGAGAGAGAGAGAAGAGTGTGAGAGGACAAGAGGGGACATATACATTGCCCAGCAAGGCCTGACAGTCGCCTTATTTTTTTTTATTTTTTTTATTTTTATCCAATATGCCCTGGAACATAGACAGCTGGCACTGGGCAGGCTGCGATGTGCCCATTGCCTGAGCATCTCTGCACTAATGAAAGGGTTCAGGCTTGTCTGGTAAGCAGAGACGCCAGTCATTCTTCACACCTTTTCTAGCACCTTATCCCCCCCCCCCCCCCCAATCCCTGACGTAGAGCTCCTGTCTGATTTGGAAGTTGGCTTCTGGTTATTCGTTTTCTGCAGCACTTACTGTGAGTCGGTTGCCAGACTGCAGCTGTCAGGAGCTCATTCATGGAATGAAGAGACGCACTATGGGCAGCTCCTGGGATGAACGCAGGATGCCTTTCAGGTTTCTCATTCTCTTGTCTGCCTCCATCCCCTCTTAGCGTAGCCCCCCCCATGTACTTCACAAGGGAGGTGATGAGCCCCCCCTAGTTGTCCTGGCAAGGTTCTCATCACTACCTTACCCCCGTAGTCCTTTTTCTTTTGTTGGTAGCCTTTAGCAGACGTAGGCAACTTCTCTCTTCTGCTGTTGTGAAACTACAAGGTAATGCTGGGACCTGTAGTTCCACAACAGCTGAAGGGGTGCCAAGTTGCTGAGTAGAAATGTTTGCCTTCCCCCCGTTGGTCACACTAGTGCTAATCTGAAGCTGCAATGTCTTGTGAGGCGTGTAAACCTTTTCTTCTAGTAGTCTGGTGTGACGTTTTTATGTTTTCATGTTGTGTGCCGTATTATTTCCTCTTGTGCTGCAACTTTCACCTGCCAGCCCATGACCTACCTACCTTGGAGCAGCAGCTGATAAGAATTTCGGGGGGCGGGGTTCTCTTTAGTGCCGGTTCACTCAGGGGCGACCTGTTAGGCGACTCAGAAGTCGCGCTCAATGCGATGCAATGGAACCGTTCTAATAGGAGCGACTCAAGTCTTAGAAAAAGGTTCCTGTACTACTTTGGGGGGGGGGCGACTCTGGAGCGGCTAGTATTGACTTCTATACAGTAGTCGTTTTGCAAGCTGCGCTGAAGTCGCACTGTATGGGAGGGGGGGGGGGGGCGGCTTTAGAGTCGGACGACTTTGAAAGCCGCTCCTCTGTGAGCCGGCACTTAGGGGGGAATGGGGTTTATTTACTAAAGCTGGAGAGTGCAAAATCAGGCTCACTTCTGCATAGAAAAACCAATCCGCTTCTAACCTCAGCTTGCTCAATGAAGCTTTGGCAATAAAACCTGCAAGCTGATTGGTTTCTATGCAGAAGTGAGCCTGATTTTTGCACTCTCCAGCTTTAGTAAATAAACCCCAATGCGGTGGTGTTGTGCTTTGTGTTTGTTTTGTGTTTGTTTGTTTTGTTTTTTGTTTTAAGCATGAAAGATTCAAAATATACACGTTATAAAGCGCTGCGCCAATGCTATATAAATCCTGTATTATAATAATAATAATAATACAATACAGACTGGAAAAAAATAATAAAAGTTTGTAAAACCAAAATAGATGAATTCATAACTGCTGATTTAGTGGTATCCCCTCTATACAGAGCCTCTTCTTCCCTGCAGTCACTGCGAGGTGCACTGCAACAATGCAATGCCGTGGGCAGCATAATATTGATTGCAGGAAAGCCCGTACCTGAACAACAAAGTGTGCCCCAGTCTAAAATGAGAAGAATTGTTCTAAATAAAGCACGTTCTGCATGATGGAGGAACTGGCCCCATTGCTGCTTCATTCCCTATAGGAGGACCGTTTTTAGTACATTCAATGTTTTTGTGTGAGTTAGATTGCCATGTGATGTGTACTTGCATGTAGTATTAAGCTATATGGATATGTTGCTGTGCGTTTTTTCCTGTGTAAAATGTGGGTGATCTGTCTATAGCTATAAGGAAGCATTACCAAGTCCCGTATTAAGACACCAACAAATTATTATTAGTGTAGCTCTTCATAGGCTGTGTTTTTTTTGTTTTGTTTTTTATTGCTGGTAGTGTGTAGTTTTAGATCATCTCCCTTGGATTGCAGGTAGGTTCACCTTTTTATTTCTTCTCTATTCATGGCTTCAAGTGACCTGCTACTCCTGATCAGAATCCAGCTCACTAGTACTATACCAGTGGCAGAAAACTCTATGCTGGACCAGGAGACAGGGGATCTTTTTCAGTGTTGGTCACTCAGAAGCGATGTTCTCCTCCTAGAACAGTGGTCATCAACTCCTGTCCTCAGGGCCCACTAACAGGCCAGGTTTGCAAGATAACTGAAATACATGACAGGTGATATCATTTGCTGCTCAGTGATTGCAGTATTCTAGTCTGCATCTCCCCCAAGTTAATACTTAAAACCTGGCCTGTTGGTGGGCCCTGAGGACAGGAGTTGATGACCACTGCTCTAGAAGACTACGTTGAGTTCTCCTACAGAGGACAGCGCCTTGTTCTAGTTGGGCTGATCTTTGAAGTGTATTTAACAGGTATAGGGCAAGAGTAGGCAACCTGGGGGCCCTCCAGCCGTCGTGGAACTACATTTCCCATGAGGCATTGCAAGGCTAACCATTATAATTACTCCCAGGGGCATGATGGGACTTGTAGTTCTGCAACAGCTGGAGGGCCCCCAGGTTGCCTACCCTTGCCCTATACCTGTTAAAATACATTTCGAAGATCAGCCCAACTAGAACAAGGTGCTATCCTCTGTAGGAGAACTCAAGATGGTCTTGTAGAGGAGAACATCGCCTCGGAGTGACCAACACTGATCAGGAGTAGCAGTGGTACTGGTATAGGGGGGGATCATCAGCCATGCTGCGTGCCCTGTTCTACCCGCGTGGCAAGAAATGAGAGAGCGTGGAGGCTGGAGGATGCCATCTGTAGTCAGAGCCTGTAATCCTCTTAACATTTATCCTGCTTCCTTTTCACCCTCCCTCAGACCTCTCCAGGATTAATATTGTCACTCACCCCTACCCCTCCTCCACCCACTTTTCTGGAACTTATAGGTTAACTCTGCCCTGCATTACCTACAATACACGACTCCGCTGCAATATCACCCAGGACTTTATTACCCTTCAGGGTTAATTAAAGGTGTCTAATATAGACAGGTCAGTCCCTGATCGCCTTATGCAAATGTAATGTTCATTCAGGATAGCACTTGGCTTAACCCAGTAACTTGCTCCAGCAAATGAGTTTAGAGATTAAAGCATTAATTTGTTTTACACATGTTGTCTGCTATATCCTTTGGGCAATTAACATGTTAGTGTTTAACTAGAGATCAGGTTTGGCCTTATTTTCCCAGCAGAGTGGTCAGCTGCACCTGACTTCCAGGGACAGTCCCGAGGACGGGTGTCCACGGTAAATGAAGAAATGAGAGTTTTGCCATGATGGGGCTGTATAGTACATAGCAGTCTGATGGGGCTGTATAGTACATAGCAGTCTGATGGGGCTGTATGGTACATAGCAGTCTGATGGGGCTTTGTAGTACATAGCAGTCTGATGGGGCTGTATGGTACATAGCAGTCTGATGGGGCTGTATATTACATAGCAGTCTGATGGGGCTGTGTAGTACATAGCAGTCTGATGGGGCTGTATGGTACATAGCAGTCTGATGGGGCTGTATATTACATAGCAGTCTGATGGGGCTGTATATTACATAGCAGTCTGATGGGGCTGTATATTACATAGCAGTCTGATGGGGCTGTATGGTACATAGCAGTCTGATGGGGCTGTATGGTACATAGCAGTCTGATGGGGCTGTATGGTACATAGCAGTCTGATGGGGCTGTATGGTACATAGCAGTCTGATGGGGCTGTATGGTACATAGCAGTCATCCATGAAGGTACAGCATATCAGCTACAAAATGTCCTTGTGGGTTTAAAACGCTAAGAGCCCAACTTCCCTAATGAAAATAGTGAAAATATCGGTTCATTTTCTTCCGAATTCAAGTTCAGACACATTTTTCGTTATTAGGATGTATCCAAATTTCCCAATTACAATAGTAACGAATTTAAACAAATCTGAGAAAACTAATCAAAATTTTAGACGAAATTTGAATAGTTTTTGAATTGAATTGGAGTAGTTTTTGAATTGAATTGGAATAGTTTTTGAATAGAATTTGACTAGAATAGAAAATAATAGAATAGAAAAAAACAATAGAATATAACCATCTTCCGAAATTCAAATTTTGAATAGAATACATTTGAATAGAATCGAAAATAAAATAGAATTGAAAAGAATAGAATAGAGTAAACAATAGAAAAGAATAGAACCGAAAGATTAAAACAATATAACCGTTTTTCGAAAATTCAAATAGAATAGAAAAGAATAGAATAGAAAATAAAATAGAGTAGAATATAACCATCTTCTGAAATCCAAATTTCGAATAGAATAAATTTGAATAGAAAATAAAATGATAGAATTGAATAGAATAGGGTAAACAATAAGAATAGAATAGGGTAAACAATAAAAAAAAAATAGAACAGAAAGATTATAACAATATAACTGTTTTTCGAAATTTAGAATTTCATCTAGAATAGAAAAGAATACAATAGAAAATAAAATAATAGAGTAGAATATAACCATCTTCTGAAATTGAAATTTCGAATAGAATACATTTGAATAGAAAATAAAATGATAGAATTGAAAAGAATAGAATAGAGTAAACAATAAAAAAGAATGGAACAGAAAGATTATAACAATATAACTGTTTTTTGAAATTTGAATTTCAAATAGAATAGAAAAGAATAGAATAGAAAATAAAATAATATAACAGACAATAGAAAAGAATAGAACAGAATATAACCGGTTTCAGAAATTTAAATTTCAAATAGAATAGAAAATAAAATAATAGAATAAAGAATAGACAATAGAATAGAAAGAATATAGCAATATAACCGGTTCCGAAATTCGAAATGAATAGAGAAGAATAGAATAGAAAATAAAATAGAATGGAAAAGAACAGAATAAACAATAGAAAAGAATGGTATAGAATGAATATTACCGTTTTTCAAAATTCGAGTTTCGAACAGAATAGAAAATAAAATAACAGAATAGAAAAAAAAAAAAAAAACGAATATAACCGGAATTTCAAATAAAATAGAAAAGAATAGAATATAACCCATTTCCGAAATTCGAATAGAATACATTTGAATAGAATAGAAAATAAAATGGAATATAAAAGAATAAACAATCGGAAAAAGAATATAACAATATAACAGTTTTCTGTAAATTTCGAATAGAATACATTTGAATAGAAAATAAAAGAATAGGATAGAAAAACACAATATGATAGAATGGAATAGAAACAATATAACTGTTTTCTGAAAATTCAGACGTTTGAATAAAATAAATTAAATTTTATATGGAATTTGATTTGAATTCGAAAAATTTTAATTGATTCGAATAAACGAAATGAATTTCAAACTAATTTAACTAAACAAATTTTATATGAATACCGAAACAAAACGTTCTGCACTTGTCTACTCTGTATTGCAGTACAGTTTATTTTCAAAGATATATATATATTCATTTTTTAGGGTTTTAGTGCATTGGGAAGCCCAAAGAAGTGAATAGCAAGTTACCCAGTCGTATGTTAGATGTGTTATGATGTGTTGGCAAACCGGTATTATGGAGCCTTGGTCAATAGCCCATAACCTCCACACATACACATAGATCAAATTGCTAATTCTCAGTAAATCTGATCATTATCCTGCTAATTTTTGGTATTTATTTTGTCATGATGAGTCTCTTGTATAGTTATGAGCACCCGGGCTTCTATTAAAGCTGAACTCCGATATAACAGGATGCCATTTCAGTCAATTTATGTGTTCTAGCCCAGCTCCGGACACTGATTTCATTTTTCGATTTGATGAGACGGGGGGGGGGGGGGGGGGCTCGGTTCACATCTATGCAGGTTGTTGTTGATGCGTTTGTTTTTTTTTCGGCACGTTTTGCGGTTGAACGCGCTTTTATTTATGAATTTTGCGGGGTTTTTTTTCCTAATAGGAAAGTATGACCGTTCAATTCATGTCATGCGACTTTACGCTCTCTGGCACCCAAGTAGCATCAGTCACACTACATGAAGGGAACAGTCATACTCTCCTATTAGCGGAAATAAAACGCAAAACACATCAAAAACATGTCGACTAAAAAGAAAAAAAAAAAAAAAGCAACATCTGCGTTTTTTCTGCTGATCTCTTGAAGTCTTTTACATAAAACAAGTGCGATATTTGACACGGTTATTGATAAACAAACACAGTATCTGGTTGGATGGATGGAGTCGCAATTCTGAGGGCCAGTTCACACCATATGCAGTCCAGTGCGTTTTTTTTTCTGCATCAAAAATGCATGGAAGGTAGATTATTGTGGTTTTCGATGTCATAGTTCACACCAGGGCATTCCTGTTCCAGAAAAAATAAAGTAGAACATGCTGCATTTTTCCTGAACTGGATTGTACTGGAACGCTGTAAAATGCATCAAAAACGCACCGGAACACACATGTTCTTAAGGTTAGGAAAAAAAAGGGGGGAAAAATGCACTGGACCGCACTAAAAACACACTGGACTGCATCAAATATGCGTCAATAACGCCAATTAAAAAAAAAGTAGAACATGCATTTTTCCTGCACTGGACATTATTGAAATGCTGTTAAAATGCACCAGAACGCACCTAAACGCAGCAAAAATGCATTGGAACACGTGTCCTTATTTAAGGGTTAAGAAAAAAGAGGGAAAAAATGCGCCAAAATTGCTTTAAAAAAAAAAAAGCACATGCAGAAAAGCATCTGAAATCTAAGGGCCTGTTCACACCATAGAAACACAGTCCGTATGCGTTCCAGTATGTGCATTTTTGATGCATTTTTGGTGCATTTTTGATGCAGTCCAGTGCACTTTTCTCCCTCTTTTTTTTCTTAACCTTTAAACAAGGACACGTGTGTTCTAGATGCTTTTCTCCATGCACGTTTTGATGCATTTTTGGTGCATTTTTTGATGCGTTACAGTGCTTTTTTTCCTCCTCCATAGCAATGCAGTCCAGATACGTTCCAGGTGCTTTTCTGCATGTGCGTTTTTGGTGCATTTTTGATGCAGTCCAGTGCATTCCCCCCCCCCCCCCCTTTTTTTTTTTTTTTTTTTTCTTAACCCTTAAATGAGGACATGTGTGTCCCAGTGTGTTCCGGTGCATTTTTACAGTGTTCCAGTATTGTCCAGTGCAGGAAAAATGCAGCATGTTCTACTTTTTTTTTTTTTTTTTTTTTTTTTTCCTGGAACTGGACCGCACTGGTGTGAGCTGTGACATTGAAAACCATGTAACCTACTTTCCATGCGTTTTTGATGCAGAAAAAAAAACTCACTGGACTGCATGTGGCGCGAACTGGGTGGATTTGATTTAAATCATAATTTTTAACCACTTTTTTGCAATTCGGCACTGCGTCGCTTTACCTGACAATTGCGCGGTCGTGCGACGTTTTACCCAAACAAAATTGACGTCCTTTTTTTCTCACAAATAGAGCTTTCTTTTGGTGGTATTTGATCACCACTGCGGTTTTTATTTTTCGCGATATAAACAAAAAAAAAGAGCGACAATTTTGAAAAAAACTTAATATTTTGTACTTTTTGCTATAATAAATATCCCCATTTTTTTTGAAAAAAAGAAATTTTTTTCCTCAGTTTAGGCCGATCTGTATTCTTCTACATATTTTTGGTAAAAAAAATCTCAATAAGTGTATATTGATTGGTTTGTGCAAAAGTTATAGCATCTACAAAATAGGGGATAGAGTTAGAGCATTTTCATTATTATTTTTTTTTTTACTAGTAATGGTGGTGATCTGCGATTTTTATCGTGACTGCGACATTATGGCGGACACATTGGACACTTTTGATACATTTTTGGGACCATTGGCATTTATACAGCGATCAGTGCGATTAAAAATGCATTGATTACTGTAAAAATGTCACTGGCAGTGAAGGGGTTAACACTGGGGGGCAGTGAAGGTGTTAAGTGTGTTCCCTGGGGGGTGATTCTAACTGAAGGGGGAGGGGACTGACTACAGGAAGTGACGGATCATGGTTCCTAGCTAATAGGAACACACGATCTGTCACTCCTGTCAGAACAGGGAAGTGTGTGTTTACACACACTCGTCCTTGTTCTGTGTCTCCTGCTCACGATCGCTCGTGGCTGGTGGTCATCGCAACCTTCAGCCGCGAGCATCGGCACCCCTGCCGTGCAGCGGGCGCCTGCTATCCGGACCCCGTGAGCCAACGTATAGCTACAACGGCTTGCGCAGGGGAGCCAACCTGCCGCTGTATAATTGCGGCGGCTGGTCCAGAAGCGGTTAAAGAGAAACTGTCATCTCTGTCCTTCAGCGGCTCCTCCTCTGACCCGCTGTTGACTCACCGACAGGCTCATTCACTTTAATGGGACGGCTGTTGATGCGGCAGTGACACAACAAGGTGAGGGACGTGGTGGCAACAGGTGAGTGGATGCCGCTAACAGGCGCTGCCATGATGGATCTGACATGACAGGTGCTCTTTAAATGTTTGCAAACAAAATGAAGGTTTCCCATTTAGAATAATAAGCTGTCAGGTTAGTAAAACAGCGATATCAGAACTGATTTTGGGTTGTACACACATAGTTGAACTACTCAAATTCTCTTATTTAATTAAAACAATAACATTGCCAGTGCATGTAAACTCATTCAATGAATTTACCAAAAATGTAAATATTGCAGAATATACAGCCACTATATCTTTTAGATTTTTTACTCCAAAAGCATTTTATTCAAATAAATTTGATAAAAAGCAAAAAATCTGATTTTAAATGAAAAAAAAAAATCAGATTTTTCCAAAACGTCTTTCAGGACAGCACCCGAGAGATCATGGCTCCTCCTCCCACAGGAAACACCTCATCAATTAAGTCTTTAAATTGGAATCCTCCACGTTGCCTCATCAGTTTTTTGTGTTTCCTCCAGCTGGAGGAACACCTCTGGTGGGAGCCATGATCTCTCAGGTTTATCCTGGGAGACACAGGTTCTCACCTGTTAAGTCTTTTTTAGGCTAGGAGAGTGAGCCTCCCACTTGCCTCTTATATGGATGGTCCCGTGGGCTCCCTCTCCCTCTTCCGTGCTCGGGGAGAGCCTGTACGTCCGGGGGGGCTGCCTCCAATTTTTTTGGCCTGACGGGCGGCCGTCCTATGTTCCCTTCTACATGAAGGATGAGCGGTGGCGGCCGCCATGTTGCTGGTGGCAGAAGAGCGCTTCAGCCACGTCCTGTAAGGGAGGAGGCAGCACTTCCGGGTCGGCGCGTGCGTCATTTCCGGGCGCAAAGCGCAGTGGGAGAGGGCAGGGTCACCTGGCGCCTTTATTTCCGGTTCCAGGTCAGCGCAGCGGCGTTTTCGAATCTGGAACCGGTCGTTTCACCACGCACCGCAGACAGCTATGGATAGCGATGCAGCGGATAAGGGGGCAAGCCAAGGCGCCAGCAAGGCTAAGGTAAGGGACTGTGTCCTCTATTACCCTGGGCCGTTTTCTCCTGTGGGGGGGTAACTCACCCTTCCCCCCCCCCCTTCCCCCACCACCCCCCCCCCCTCCCCCTCTTCAGAAGGTAGGTTGTAGTGGCTGGATTTAGTATATCTGCCCTACAACAGGGGATTAGGTGGTGGTGGCTTGCTGGGCACATGGAAAATGAGATGTTTCTTCCTTAGTGCACCTGGGTGTTTTACTTGCGCTGTATTACAGCTTTTTAAGCGTGGTTCCATATCTCTTTTCTGTTTGTCCAGGCCAAAGGTTCTGCCCAACCAGTCAAGAAAAGGTGCCCTGTCTGCAAAGAAAAACTAAGCGATGCTTGGACCAAAACGCTATGTGCAGAGTGCATTACAAATTTGGTCAGAGAGGAGACTCCATCCGTTTGGCGACTTGGTGTCAACAATAAAGGATGAGCTCCGGGCCACCTTTCAAGCTTTTAGGTCAAACCTAAGAGAGGAGCCAGGTCCCTCTAGGGATACTCTGGGGTTCTGAAGATGGCTGCGGAACCAGAGTGGTTCTCAAATAATTTTTGGGGGTCCGATATCCCAGGACGCTTCTCAAGGGTCCGTTTCCCTCGCTCCAGATGATACAGATTCTGAGGAGGAGGAAAATGAATCAGATGCCGCTTCTAAATACAAATTGTCACTAGAAGAGGTGGGAGGACTCCTGAAGGTAATCCATGCCACTTTGGGGATAGAAGAGGAAAAGAAGGAACTCTCCCTGCATGACCGCATGTATGCTGGTTTAGGAGATTCAAAAGGCCGTTCTTTTCCAGTCCATTCAATTATCACTGATATGATTAAAAAAGAGTGGCTGGAACCTGAGAAAAAGCCTTTCTTTTCCCGGGCTCACAAGAAAAGATTTCCATTTGAAGAAAATCCAGATTCTATATGGAATAAGGTTCCAAAATTGGACTCTGCCTTTTCTCAGGTCTCTAAGTCTACGGACCTCGCCTTTGAGGATATGGGCACTCTGAAGGAGCCCATGGACAAAAGGATGGACCTGCTTCTTAAAAGAACCTGGCAATCAGTAATGCACAATCTGAAACCAGCAATGGCAACAACCTGTGTTGCAAGGAACTTAGATCACTGGGTTAACCAGTTGAAAGCCCATGTCATAGCAGATTCCTCAAAACAGGAGATTCTAGACTCTTTTTCAACCCTGTCTGCAGCAATATCATATATTGCGGATGCGTCTGCGGAATCTATCCGCATGTCAGCAAGGTCAGCAGCTTTAACAAATTCTGCCAGAAGGGCCTTATGGCTGAAGACGTGGCCAGGGGATGCTGCATCTAAAAATAGACTGTGTGGTATTCCATTTGCAGGTGATCTGCTATTCGGTTCAGAGCTAGAATCCATTCTTGACCGCACGGCAGATAAGAAAAAGTCGTTTCCGGTTAAGAAGAAACAGGTGCAAACCCGTAAGCGTTTCTTTCGGCCCCAAAAAGGTCAGCAGGAAGGAAAAACGCAGGGCAAGAGGAAGTCATGGTCTTCTCAGAAGCCCAAAGGTAGGGGTGGAGTGCTCTTCAATCCTCCTGCGGCCTCCGCAAAACCACAATGACTCCGTCAAGGTCGGGGGAAGACTCCAGGAGTTTCTTCCTCAGTGGAGAGCCATTTCCTCAAATCAATTCATGTAAATATGCTCTCCCAGGGGTATGTGATAGAATTTACGGAAGAACCTCCAAGAAGATTCCTGGTGACAAACGTCCCAAGGGACGCAGTCAAGGCTCTCGCCATGAAGTCCCTAATTCAGGAACTGAAAAATCAGAGAGTCATTGTTCCGGTCCCAGCGGGGGAGTTCTTCCAGGGGTTCTACTCACATGTCTTTCTGGTTCAGAAACCTTCAGGAAAGTTCCGTCTTATCCTGAATCTCAAAATGCTGAACAAATCAGTAGAATACAGAAGGTTTCGGATGGATTCAATATTTTCAGTAAGAAACCTCCTGTATCAAGGGTGCTATATGGCATCAATAGATTTACAAGATGCCTACCTCCACATTCCTATTGCCGCCAGGTCGCAGAAATATCTGAGGTTAGCACTGAAAGAAGGGAAGAAGGTGGTACATCTGCAATTCAGAGCACTCCCGTTTGGTCTGTCATCATCCCCAAGGGTCTTCACGAAAATAATGGCCGAAGCTCTGGCGCCTCTGCGTCTAAAGGGGATCTCAGTTATTCCTTATCTGGACGACCTGTTGTTTTTTGCCCAGACCAGAGAAGGTCTTCAGGAAAACTTGCTCAGAGCCCGTGTCCATCTAGAATCCATGGGATGGATTTTAAACCTTCAAAAATCAAATCTGATTCCCTCACAGGAAGTGTTATTCCTGGGTTTCCGTATCAACTCTTTAGAACAAAAAATTTTTCTTCCAGAGGAAAAACAGAAAAAGTTGGTACAAGTGGTGTCACTGCTACAGTCCAATCAAGTTCTATCCATCAGGAAGGTTATGTCAGCTTTGAGAACCCTGACCTCTTCCATTCCGGCCATCCAGTGGGCAAAGCTCCATTTCAGACCTCTGCAAAGTTTCCTGTTAAAAACCTGGAATCACCAGCAGGATTCACTAGATTCATTAGTGAAGATACCTACTTCAGTAAAAAGAAGTCTGTGGTGGTGGAAGAACCAGACAAGGTACTCAGAGGGGCTGTTATGGTCCTTCCCAACTCAGGTGAGGTTGACAACAGATGCCAGTGCCTGGGGTTGGGGGGCTCATATGAGCGGCCGGTGGGCCCAGGGTTCGTGGGACACAAGAGATGCGCTGAGGTCCTCAAATTGGAGGGAACTAAAAGCTATAGAAATGGCCTTACTGACCTTTGCGAAAGAAGTCCAGGGGCAACATACTCAGATCCTGTCAGACAACGCCACGGCGGTGGCTTACATAAACAGACAGGGGGGAACCAGAAGCAAAGTTCTGCAGAGCCTGGCAAAAGGCATTCTGAGTTGGGCAGAGCTCCATACTCTATCCTTATCCGCGGTCCATTTAAAAGGGACCCTAAACAGAGTAGCGGACTTCCTAAGCAGGAACCAGATTTTAGAGGCAGAGTGGCAATTGAATCCAGAAGTCTTCCAGTTAATAGTGCAGAAATGGGGGCGCCCAAGAGTGGATCTCTTTGCCACCCAGGAAAACTCGCAAATGTCTCGCTTCTTCTCCCTGAACAGGAACGAGGCATCACTGGGAGTGGATGCTCTGGCACAAGATTGGAATTTTCACCTCTGTTACGCATTCCCCCCGTTTCAGCTTATCCCTCGGGTCATAGCAAAAATCAGGAAGGAGGAGACAACAGTGATCCTCGTCACTCCTTTCTGGCCAAAAAGGCCTTGGTTTTCATCCCTTCTTCAGATGCAACAAGAACCTTACTGGCACCTTCCGTTAAGAAAAGACCTTCTGTTACAAGGTCCTCTGTTTCACCAGGAAGTAGCAAAACTAAAGCTCACAGCCTGGCTACTGAGGAGCAGCTCTTGAAGAGGAAAGGTTTCTCGGATAGGTTGGTAGCTACCCTCCTATCCAGTAGAAAGAAGGTTACAAGAGCAATCTATTCCAAAGTCTGGAAAATCTTCAACTCCTGGTGCACAGCATCTGACAGATCTCCAAAACAAATTTCTTCTGTTCTTGAGTTTCTGCAAGAAGGAGCGGACAAGGGCTTAGCGGTCAGCACCCTCAAAGTTCAAGTGGCTGCGCTGGGGGTATTCCTGGAAAAATCCATTTCATCAGAACCCCTAGTAATAAGATTCTTCAAAGCTCTTACCCGGTCCAGACCAGTGGTAATCAAAAGCTGTCCAGCATGGGACTTATCGGTTGTTCTACAGGCCCTGACCAAGGAACCTTTTGAACCCATTAATTTAGCCTCCCTGAAATTAATTACTTTGAAAACAGTGTTTTTAGTGGCTGTTACAACAGCTCGAAGAGTCAGTGAGCTGCAAGCCTTATCAATCAGGGAACCTTTCTTTTCCATTTTTTCAGACCGAATTGTTCTGAAAACGGATCCTAATTTTTTGCCGAAGGTCGCTTCGATCCAGAATCGAACTCAGGAAATAATACTTCCTACCTTTTGTTCTAATCCATCGGGTAAGAAGGAAGAAGAATTCCATACCCTGGATGTTAAAAGAGCAGTCTTGAGTTACTTGGAAAACACTAAAGACTTTAGATGTTCAGATGCTTTATTTGTTTTATTTTCCGGTAATAAAAAAGGAAGACAAGCTTCTAGAGGAA
>JBBDGP010002957.1:637500-657500 GCA_037952835.1 Lithobates septentrionalis | reverse complement strand
CTCTCCAAGTCATTAAGGTTTCCAGGCTGACGTTTCGTACCTTCAGCTCCCTCCACATATTTTCTATGGGATTAAGGTCTGGAGACTGGCTAGGCCACTCCAGGACCTTAATGTGCATATTCTTGAGCCACTCCTTTGTTGTTTTGGGCCATTGTTATGCTGGATCTAAGAAAAAAGCAACAAAAGTGGGACTTTAAATGAAAAGCGTGAAATGTCCAAAAAAACAAAACCGATGGACTACTAGGAAAATTTTATTGAATTCATGAAAGTAAAACATGCATATAAAATTATATATCAATCACAAATAGAGAGAAATATCAGCAATAATAGCAGCAAATATACATGATTCAATGAATAAAACAATTCTCCATGGTACATCAGTAGGATATTAATACACAACCATATAATAGGAAATATTGCCTGCAAATTAAATAAATAAAAAATAAATAAAATTTCATTCGCCTCTTCTTTCAATTGCTCGATTATATATTTTTACTATCCTTATTTTTGAACTATTTTTGGATAATTATTTATGATGTAGATCTTGTCACCAGCTTTTTATAGAGGGTTCGTTTGTTTTAGTGGTGGCCCCCTTGGCCTCAATACGCCGCTTGTTTCGTTTGGTTTTTTCCCCCCTTCCGGGAGCTGTGACGCGCCTGTCGGCTCCTCCCCCTTCCCCGTAGGGAGGGGTGGATCCGCCGCCACTGCGCGTCAGCGTCACGCACTCCCCATCGAGCGTGCGCACCCCTCTGGATGCTGACGCGCTCGATCGGATGGTCTCCTTCACGCACACCACTGGGAAGGGGCGTGGACGTCTGCTGGCCGGGCGCCGGTGCCCGATTGGTGATGCCATACGCCCCTCCCATGTGTGTGCGGCGTGACGTTGGTGGGCGTTTCCGGTGGTGGCGCTCATATGGGCGCAGCCTCGGCGGGTTTGGCTCTCGAGGCTGCCCACTCCACTGGGTGTCATGTCTGTTTGGCAACACACTCCGTCTTTTTTCCTCCATGATGCCTCACCCTGCACACCAGGTATCTCCATCCATGCTTCACTCTCTGGCTCTTTCCCCTTTCTCTTGCCTTTGCTCTGTGGTGTCGGGTTTTCTTTTGGCGGTTTTGCTTGGATGCTTCCATCCAGCCTTCTTTCCCTGTCCTCCACATGGTCACTCATCCTTTTTCCATTTCACCCCAGCATTCTCCTTTCACACTCAGCTGTTCACCTCCACGGTTGGGTTGCTAATTTGATCTCTCATCTGTACCTCCCACTCCAGGTTTGCCTCGGGGGTCCTGGCCTGCTTTGGATGGTGCCCTGTGGGGCTGCCCCCATTGGTCCGTCCACCTCAGCTCCCGGGGGGGTGGTGTCTCCGATTGCCGAGCGCTGTATGGCCTCCGCCACCATCTCACGAACCACAATATGTAAGCATGCACTCTGTGTGGGGTTTTTCAATTACCCCACCTCCGTTTCATGTTTATAATTACTAGTTCATTTTTATATACTTTATTTTAGATCAAGATACGCGCTTGCTCCTGACGAGTGGCACAAGAAGCCACGAAACGCGTAGAGCTATCATTGTCGCGTTTCTCACCAGCGTCATACCATTCCTAATTTTTTGAGTTTTTTGGAGGCTTATTTTGCAGGCAATATTTCCTATTATATGGTTGTGTATTAATATCCTACTGATGTACCATGGAGAATTGTTTTATTCATTGAATCATGTATATTTGCTGCTATTATTGCTGATATTTCTCTCTATTTGTGATTGATATATAATTTTATATGCATGTTTTACTTTCATGAATTCAATAAAATTTTCCTAGTAGTCCATCGGTTTTGTTTTTTTGGACATTTCACGCTTTTCATTTAAAGTCCCACTTTTGTTGCTTTTTTCTTAGACTAGTAAAGGGATGGAAACGCATGACCCCATCCGGTCATGGTTTCATTTAAAGTCCCACGGGATGGACAATCCCAAACCCTTCTCTAACATAATTGTTATGCTGGATTAGCCATCCACAGCCCTGGTTGAGGGAAGGAGGTTCTCACCCAAGATATGACAGTACATGGCCCCGTCCATCATCCCATTGATGAAGCTGTCCTGTCCCCTTAGTAGAACCCCCCCCCCCAAAGCATAATGTTTCCACCTCCATGTTTGATTGTGGGGATGGTGTTCTTGGGGTCATAGGCAGCATTCCTCCTCCTCCTCCCAATACGGTGAGTTGAGTTGATGCCAAAGAGCTTGAATTTGGTCTCATCTGACCTCAACACTTTCTCCCAGTTATCCTCTGAACCATACAGATGTCAATTGGCAAACTTCAGACGGACCTGTACATGTGCTTTCTTGAACAGGGGGACCTTGTGGGCACTGCAGGATTTCAGTCCTTCACGGTGTAGTGTGTTACCAATTGTTTTCTTGGTGACTATGGTCCCAGCTGCCTTGAGATCATTGACAAGATTCTCCTGTGTAGTTCTGGGCTGATTCCTCATCGTTCTCATGATCACTGAAACTCCACGAGGTGAGATCTTGCATGGAGCCCCAGACCGAGGGAGATTGACAGTTATTTTGTGTTCCTTACATTTGCAAATAATCACACCAACTGTTGTCACCCTCTCACCAAGCTGCTTGGCGATGGTCTTCCAGCCCATTCCAGCCTTGTGTAGGTCTACAATCCTGTCCCTGACATCCTTGGACAGCTCTTTGATCTTGGTCATGGTGGAGAGATTGGAATCTGATTGCTTCTGTGGACAGGTGTCTTTTATACAGGTAACAAGCTGAGATTAGGAGCACTTCCTTTAAGCCCTCGTTAACATTGGAGCGATTTGTCATGCGATTTGACATGACAAATCTCATGCCAAATCGGATCAATGTGAATGTGGGCTCAAGTAGTGATAGACATCGCCCTGATTTCGTACATTGAAATCGCACTACTTCAATGGAAGTGGCATGATTCCAAGTAGCATCAATGTGAACCAGGGCTAAGAGAGTGCTCCTAAATACTTATTTCACTCATTAAAATGCAAATCAATTTATAACTTTTTTGAAATGTGTTTTTTTTGTATATTTTTGTTATTCTGTCTCTTATGCCCTGTACACACGGTCGGATTTTCCAAGGGAAAATGCGTGATAGGACCTTGTTGTCGGAAATTCCGACCGTGTGTGGGCTCCATCACACATTTTCCATCGGATTTTCCGACACACAAAGTTTGAGAGCAGGCTATAAAATTTTCCGACAACAAAATCCGTTGTCGGAAATTCCGATCGTGTGTACACAAATCTGACGGACAAAGTGCCATGCATGCTCAGAATAAATAAAGAGATGAAAGCTATTGGCTACTGCCCCGTTTATAGTCCCGACGTACGTGTTTTACGTCACCGCGTTCAGAACGATCGGATTTCCCGACAACTTTGTGTGACCGTGTGTATGCAAGACAAGTTTGAGCCAACATCCGTCGGTAAAAATCCATGGATTTTGTTGTCGGAATGTCCGATCAATGTCCGACCGTGTGTACGGGGCATTACTGTTTAAAATAACCTACCATTAAAATTATAGACTGATCATTTATTTGTCAGCGGGCAAACCTACAAAATCAGCAGGGGATCAAATACCTTTTCCCCCTCGCTGTATGCTCTGTGAAGCTACATTTTATTATGTCTGTTGCATATCATTAAATAATAAAAAATGAAATCAAAAGCAACGTGATGCTTTTTTTTTTTTTTTTTCGCTGGTCGGGGACCCAGTTTATTTAGAAACAAAAATTACCCGGAGTTGGGCTTTAACTCATCCGAATCGCTGTCTTTTTTAAAGCTATAATCTAATATTTGGCAATCTAGAGCCCTGCGAGTGCAGGAGTTTGTGGTGGTCCTTGTCTTTGCTTTGGTTGTAGCTAAATTATACATCGGTGCAGAATGCTGGCTGTAATTATCAAGCGTTTTGCTACAAAAATGCTCCTCCTGTTTACTGAACAACACCCTTGATGTGGCTGAAGTACTGACGGTGGCTGCGGTACATCCGTGTTCTGCTGTACACATCCAGTTATGTTTTTATTTTTATTTTTTTTGCTGGCAGTGATTATATTCTTTATATAGAATTCCTCTTTTGACAGATATGTTTACCTTTTAAAAATAGTTAGAGAGGGAAGAGCAAAAGAAATATTTGTTTCATGTTCTGCACCGATTGTTACATATTTACAGGAGAGGAAACTCAGAATGAAATATTTGTTTCGTGTTCAGCACCGTTTGTCACCTTTTATGGTCAGTGCAGGGTGAATAAAAATCAATGTTTTTTTTTTTAAATCAGATATTTTTTTTTTATTTAAATCGATTTAATTCATTTTTTTTTTTAATCAAATTTATTTTAATAAAATGATTTTGGAGTGAAAATCTATTTAAAGATAGAATACATTAATAATTGAATTTATTCAGCATGAAATGGAGCTTAGTTGTGTAGCATGAGGCTGTATATGCTGCAATATTTACATTTTTGGTAAACTCATTCAATGAATCCAAGCTCTGCAAGCTGAACTAACATGCACTACATTGTTGCATTCTCACAATTTCACAGTAACCATGTGATGAAACAAAGTTCAGGAATATTCCTTTATCCCATTGTTTTGCAAATCTATGTACACTAAAAACTGTATGATTGAATCGGTTCAGATATCGCTGTTTTACTAACCTGACAGCTTATTATTCTAAATAGAAAACCTTCATTTTGTTTGCAAATATTAAAGATTCTAACTACCAGCGAGAATAGGTCCTTAGATTTAAAGAGCACCTGTCATTTCAGATCCATCATGGCAGCGCCTGTTAACGGGCATCCACTCACCTGTTGCCACCACGTCTCTCACAATGTGGTGTCACTGCCGCATCACCAGCCATCCCAATAAAGTGAATGAGACTGTCTGTGAGTCAACAGCGGGTCAGAGGAGGAGCCGCTGCGGGACAGAGATGACAGTTTCTCTTTAACCACTTGCCAACTGGCTCCCGCTGATATACGTTGGCAGAATGGCTCTGCTGGGCTATGTTGTGCCCTTTAAGAGCCGCCGGAGGGGGACACAATGTGCTGTGATCATGGGCACAGAGCCAGCACAGGCATTTGTGTGTTTACACACACAAATCCCTGTTCTTTCAGGGGAGAGGAGACATATCGTTTGTTCCTACTAAGTAGGAACAGCGATCTGTTTCCTCCCCCAGTCAGACCTATCCCCATACAGTTAGAAACACTAACTAGGGAACATGGTTAACCCCTTGATCGCCCCCTAGTGTTAACCCCTTCCCTGCCAGTGACACAGTAATCCGTGCATTTTTACAGCACTGATCGCTGTATAAATGTCAATGGTCTCAAAAATGTGTCAAGTGTCCAATCTGTCCGCCGCAATGTCGCAGTATCGCTAAAAATTGCAGATCACCACCATTATTATTAAAAAAAAAAAAAAATTATAAAAATGCCATAAATCTTTCCAATAGTTTGTAGATGCTAGAACTTTTGCGCAGACCAATCAGTATACGCTTTATTTCGATTTTTTTTTTTGTTTGTTTTTTGAAAAACATTTTTGAGGATATTTTAGTATAGCAAAAAGTACAAAATATTATTTTAATTTTTCAAAATTGTCGCTCTTTTTTGTTTTATAGAGCAAAAAAAAAAAAACCCCAGAGGTGATCAAATACTACCAAAAGAAAGCTCTATTGGTGGGAAAAAAAGGACACAAATGTCGTTTGGGTACAACATTGCATGACTGCGCAATTGTCAGTTAAAGCGATGCAGTGCCAAATTGTTAGAAAATTTTTTATTTTTTTTTTTATTTTTTTTTAACACCCTAGAGAATAAAATGGCGGTCATTGCAATACTTTCTGTCACACCGTATTTGTGCAGCGGTCTTACAAGCGCACTTTTTTGGGAAAAAAATACACTTTTTTAAATTAAAAAAATAAGACAACAGTAAAATTAGCACAATTTTTTTTTTATATTGTGAAAGATAATGTTACGCCGAGTAAATTGATACCCAACTTTTGTCACGCTTCAAAATTGCGCCCGCTCGTGGAATGGCAACAAACAAAAAATTCTACAGGTTGCATGTTTTGAGTTACAGAGGAGGTCTAGGGCTAGCATTATTGCTCTCGCTCTACCGATCGCGGCGATACCTCACATGTGTGATTTGAACATCGTTTTCATATGCGTTCGCTTCTGTGCGCGAACTCGGCGGGACGGGGCGCGTTTTAAATTTTTTTTTTTTCTTATTTTACCTTTTATTTTTTATTTTTACACTGTTCTTTTAAAAAAAAAGTGTCACTTTTATTCCTTTTACAAGGAATGTAAACATTCCTTGTAATAGAAAAAAAGCATGACAGGACCTCTTAAATATGAGATCTGGGGTCAAAGAGACCTCAGATCTCATATTTAGACTAAAATGCAAAAAAAAAAAAAAAAAAAAAAAAGGATAACTGCCCGGAAAACCGGACTGCCCTCTGAAGAAGAGGGTACCGGGGTTATGGTAGCTAGCTGCTGCCATAACGATATTCCTCTTCAAAGTGAGCCGGTCCGGAAGTGGTTAAATCAAGCCTTTTTACTAGTGATTTAAATCAAATCCACCCTGGTTTGGTGCAAGTCATTTTTGCTGAGTGGGGAAGGATTGCACCCCTTTGTGAAGTATTTAGTGTGGTCTGTGCCCCTCTTGAGGAAATTGCCCCCCCTGTTTTTTCTGATGACCAAAAAAAGAAAGTCAGAGTAAATCCAAAATTTTAAGAATCATTCCCCGGAACAAGAGGTGAGGGGAAATCTTCCAATTGGGACACCTGTTCCAGGGACAACTGTCTAAGGCTCCATTCACACCATGCAGGTGCAACTAAGTGCATGTTTCCAGGCATCACGTTTAGGGGCAGCCCATTCATTTCTATGCGCAAAAGAAGTGCCTGACCCTTTTTTAAGTTGTGTTGCACCAAAGTGCATAGTGCTTTGTTTACCTGCGTTTTGTCATGCGAGATGCGTGGGGGTGCCATTATGTGTGTGGGGGTGCCATTATGTGTGTGGGGGTGCCATTATGTGTGTGGGGGTGCCATTATGTGTGTGGGGGTGCCATTAACAATTAATGGCACCGCCTTGTGTCTGCAAGTGGGCTGCTCATTTTTTGTGGGTTGTGGGAAAGCTCATGATTTTGTGAGTGTTTCCGCAATGCACATGTGTGAACGTAGCGTAAGAGGTGAATTTCCCGCACTTTGGGAGATTTCCTACAACTTCCTGTTGTGTCTATAGGACAGGAAGTAAAGGGAAGTCTCACCAATGACACCCAGCAAACAAATAACCTGGCAGGGGATTTAACACTTCCCTACTCTATCCAAAACGAAAAAGATTTTTGCTATAAATTTTGGCTATAAACTTGAAAAGATTACTGCTGTGTAAACAGAGTAAATGGCAACCTGAAGCACATCATCTTTGCATTGCCTAGACCAGGGGTGCCCAGCCTTTTGAAGAGCGGAGCCACTTAAGCGACTTTGGAACTGGTCGCGGGCTCACAATGAGCGGAGAAGGCAGATGACAGGTCCGTGTCCTCTCTGCATATTCAGAGTGGACACAGACACAGCCCACTATACTTTATGCGGATCTATCCAGATGAAAGGGGACGGGTCCGTTTACATCTGCTGCTCCATAGAGGTGAATAAAGGGTCTGATTGGGTCAGACCGATCGTGTGAAAGGGGCCTAAGGCTGCTTTCACACTGATGCTCTGTGGTTTACCCACACCGTGGTGCAGTGCACCTGTGAGTTATCTGCACTTTGCCATAGACTTTTATTATATCCTGCAGGTGTGGTGCACTTTCTCAAAGTGCACTAAGGATGTGCTCCGGCGTGTTTGCACAGCCCACGTGCAGAGCCCGCCAGGCAGTCAGCGCTGCGCTAATGACAGGCAGTGAGACATTTCCCGATGTGCGGCTGCAGAGGTCGGGACAATGTCTCACTGCCTGTGATTAGCACAGTGCTGACTTCCTGGCGGGCTCTGCACGTGGGCTGTGCAAACACGCCGGAGCTCATCCTTAAAGTGCACCATACCCGCACGTAATAACAGAAGTCTATGGCTTAATGCAGGTAACCCCCAGGTAATAATGGAAGTCTATGGCTCAGTGCAGGTAACCCCCAGGTATTAACAGAAGTCTATGGCTCAGTGCAGGTAACCCGAAGGTAATAATGGAAGTCTATGGCTCAGTGCAGGTACCCCGCAGGTAATAACAGAAGTCTATGGTTCAGTGCAGATAACCCCCAGGTAATAACAGAAGTCTATGGCTCAGTGCAGGTACCCCCCAGGTAATAACAGAAGTCTATGGTTCAGTGCAGATAACCCCCAGGTAATAACAGAAGTCTATGGCTCAATGCAGGTAACCCCCAGGTAATAATGGAAGTCTATGGCTCAGTGCAGGTAACCCGCAGGTAATAGCAGAAGTCTATGGCTCAATGCAGGTAACCCCCAGGTAATAACAGAAGTCTATGGCTCAGTGCAGGTAACCCGCAGGTAATAATGGAAGTCTATGGCTCAGTGCAGGTAACCCCCAGGTAATAACAGAAGTCTATGGCTTAGTGCAGGTAACCCCCAGGTAATAACAGAAGTCTATGGCTCAGTGCAGGTAACCCCCAGGTAATAACAGAAGTCTATGGCTCAATGCAGGTAACCCCCAGGTAATAATGGAAGTCTATGGCTCAGTACAGGTAACCCCCAGGTAATAATGGAAGTCTATGGCTCGATGCAGGTAACCCCCAGGTAATAATGGAAGTCTATGGCTCGATGCAGGTAACCCGCAGGTAATAATGGAAGTCTATGGCTCAATGCAGGTAACCCCCAGGTAATAACAGAAGTCTATGGCTCAGTGCAGGTAACCCGCAGGTAATAATGGAAGTCTATGGCTCAGTGCAGGTAACCCCCAGGTAATAACAGAAGTCTATGGCTCAGTGCAGGTAACCCCCAGGTAATAACAGAAGTCTATGGCTCAGTGCAGGTACCCCGCAGGTAATAACAGAAGTCTATGGTTCAGTGCAGATAACCTCCAGGTAATAACAGAAGTCTATGGCTCAGTGCAGGTACCCCGCAGGTAATAACAGAAGTCTATGGTTCAGTGCAGATAACCCCCAGGTAATAACAGAAGTCTATGGCTCAATGCAGGTAACCCCCAGGTAATAATGGAAGTCTATGGCTCAGTACAGGTAACCCCCAGGTAATAATGGAAGTCTATGGCTCAGTGCAGGTAAACCGCAGGTAATAACAGAAGTCTATGGCTCAGTGCAGGTAACCCCCAGGTAATAACAGAAGTCTATGGCTCAGTGCAGGTAACCCGCAGGTAATAATGGAAGTCTATGGCTCAGTGCAGGTAACCCCCAGGTAATAATGGAAGTCTATGGCTCAGTGCAGGTAACCATGGAAGTCTATGGCTCGATGCAGGTAACCCGCAGGTAATAATGGAACTCTATGGCTCAGTGCAGGTAACCCACAGGTAATAATGGAAGTCTATGGCTCGATGCAGGTAATAATGGAAGTCTATGGCTCAGTGCAGGTAACCCGCAGGTAATAATGGAAGTCTATGGCTCGATGCAGGTAACCCCCAGGTAATAACAGAAGTCTATGGCTCAATGCAGGTAACCCCCAGGTAATAATGGAAGTCTATGGCTCAGTGCAGGTAACCCCCAGGTAATAATGGAAGTCTATGGCTCAGTGCAGGTAATAATGGAAGTCTATGGCTCAGTGCAGGTAACCCGCAGGTAATAGAAGTCTATGGCTCGATGCAGGTAACCCCCAGGTAATAACAGAAGTCTATGGCTCAGTGCAGGTAACCCCCAGGTAATAACAGAAGTCTATGGCTCAGTGCAGGTAACCCCCAGGTAATAATGGAAGTCTATGGCTCAATGCAGGTAACCCCCAAGTAATAACAGAAGTCTATGGCTCAATGCAGGTAACCCCCAGGTAATAATGGAAGTCTATGGCTCAATGCAGGTAACCCCCAGGTAATAATGGAAGTCTATGGCTCAATGCAGGTAACCCCCAGGTAATAATGGAAGTCTATGGCTCAGTGCAGGTAACCCGCAGGTAATAATGGAAGTCTATGGCTCGATGCAGGTAACCCCCAGGTAATAACAGAAGTCTATGGCTCAGTGCAGGTAACCCCCAGGTAATAACAGAAGTCTATGGCTCAATGCAGGTAACCCCCAGGTAATAACAGAAGTCTATGGCTCAGTGCAGGTAACCCCCAGGTAATAACAGAAGTCTATGGCTCAGTGCAGGTAACCCGCAGGTAATAATGGAAGTCTATGGCTCAGTGCAGGTAACCCCCAGGTAATAACAGAAGTCTATGGCTCAGTGCAGGTAACCCCCAGGTAATAACAGAAGTCTATGGCTCAGTGCAGGTAACCCCCAGGTAATAACGGAAGTCTATGGCTCAGTGCAGGTAACCCCCAGGTAATAATGGAAGTCTATGGCTCAGTGCAGGTAACCCCCAGATGCACTGCACTGCAGCTGCGGATCAGTTTGAAAGCAGCCCAGTAACCACTGCAGAAAAAATGTGCCCATATATACACTGTGATTTTAGTAATAACCTTACCTTTAGACCCCTTTCACACTGGGGCGTTTTTCAGGCGCTTTAGCGTTAAAAAAAGCGCCTGTAAAGCGCCTGAAAGAAGCCTCATCTGCAATCCCAATGTGAATGCCCAAATCCTTTCACACTGCCAGCCCCCGAAAAACGCTGGTAAAGCGCCGCTTAAGACCCCTTTCACACTGGGGCGTTTTTTCAGGCGTTTTTCGTGCGCTGGCAGTGTGAAAGGGCTCGGGCCATCGGCGCACCCAGCCCAGTGGCAAAAACAGGAAAGCGCTGCAAAGAAGCTGCTTGCAGGACTTTTTTTGACGCCCTGCCAGCGCAGCGCCCCAGTGTGAAAGCGCTCGGGCTTTCACATTGGGATTGCAGATGAGGCGCTTTACAGGCGCTTTTTTTTAATGCTAAAGCACCTGAAAAATGCCCCAGTGTGAGGTATCGCTGGTTGTTGCTGTCCCAGGCAGAGTGCATTTGGCATCACCCCGCTTGTGACGGGAGCCGGCGCTATACAGGAAGCATTGGCTAATGCGGCTCTGCACTGCAGCCACTTTCTTCCCCAACCGCCGGCTTCATTCACAACACTGATGCTCTGGGATGGTGATCAGGCTTGTAACCCGCAATCCCAGGGCAGGAGGTCACGAGCCACATCAAAGGGCCACTGGGTGGGCACCTCTGCTAGAGACTGTACAGGGTGGAAGCTGGTACATACTCCAAGAGGTCTGGAGGGACATGATTTTGTTAGGCGATTCAACTATTGTCTTGATGATGTATATAAATTAAATAAAAGTAAGCAGCGTCAACAATATGAGTGCAAATATACAGAAAATAATATATATAGAAATTATTCAGATACTCATAAAGTGCAAACAAATGAGTGCATATATATAGTGAGCCCTTCAACATACAGACCCAAAATTCATATAAACAAAGTCCATCAAGTGTAAAAACAGTCCATTCAGATGCAGATAATCATCATCATCCTCATAATGCAAAGAAGAAGAAAAGAAGGAATCCACCACCAGATAGTAACAGTTGACAGACGCCTTCTGCTTGAAGCTCAAAAACGCTGGAGGAGAAAAAAAATCAATGATTCTCTATGGAGACAATTCACATCTCCACTCCACGTCGCCTAAAGCCAAACGCCTGAAGCTCAAACAAGTTCTGGACCTTTTTTTGTCGCTCGTATCGGGCAGATTTGGGCGTTTTTAGAGTGTTTCTATAATCGTAGAAATGAATGGAAACTCCCCATTCGTGCGTGTTTGTGCATATTTGTGCGTTTTTGCGCAATTGTCTGCTCAAATGAAAAGTTTCAAAAATGAAATAGTAATAACATATGAATAAATGTAAAATAAATACACATATAACTAAAAATCATCATAAATAAGTTAAATTAATAATATGTAATAATACATGAATAAATAATTAACCTCTAACAATATTAAATGTATTATTATTAATAATGTAACCATAAACACCAAAACTCGAAAAAAAAAATACATGATGAATAATAATAATAATTTTATTTTGTGTTAGAGTGTTTCGTTTATCATTTTATTTTTGTAAGGGTTAAAGTTGAGGGTTAATTATTTATTACTTAGTAATAATTTATTGAATGTATTTATTATTTATTTGTGTATTTTTTTTTACATTTATTTTACATTTATTTTTATTCATATAATCATAAAATAAAAATAAATAAAATGATAAATAACACCAACTCCTAATCCTAACCTAAACTGAACTTGAATCCCTTACCCTAACGAAAAAACATTATAAAAAAAATAAAAATAATAATAAAAGAAGTACAAGCTAATGGAAAAGCTGAAGAAGCTGTAATACCTAGCAACAAACGATGCAACAAATAATAGTTTTCTCTGTTGACTAATAAAAAAAAACCACCAAAGCCCAAAAACAATGCATACAAACGCACAAGTCACGCAAAAAAATAGTGCGAAAAATCGCTAAAGACGCTATGCTCAGGTGTGAATGCAGCCCAAGGGTTGGACCACAAATTATATATTTTATATTATTGTTTTCAAAAGCTCAGGCTCTCCAGCAGAATGTATCAGTTTACATGGATGAGACAAACCATTTAACACTGGCAGGGGTGCTTAAAAGGACCAGCTTTTATTTATCCATGTAAATTCTTTATCCCAAAAAGTGAAAAAAAAAACTGTGTGCTGTAACTGATTATAAAGTGTAAACTGAGGTTTGGCTTCAATTTGTTAGTGCAAATAAATCTGCTAATACATTTAACACTCCCTTCCCCCTCCCCAGACTGACAATGCTGCTGTGTGCTGTGCCTCCTGTGTTCCTTCATCCAGAGTGGTGTCTCACTAATACAGGAGGTGTGTTAATGGCCAGATCACCAGATGAAAACAGAGGGGAAAAAGCCAAAAAAAAGAAAACTAATGCAGCCACCACATCTAATGATTGGTAAGCTGCAATATATTACATTTTTGGTTTGGGGTTTAGTACTGCTTTATTGATGTGTAGATAACAAGAACTCCATAAAATGTAGAGACCCAAGTCCCCAGACCTATAGAAGGGGCAGACATTTGAGTGCAAAGCATGTCCCCCTGTAGGGTACAAGGGGTCGTTGATGTCCTGGTAATATGTTTTTTCTGGTGTGTATCATTCAGTGACTTGTAGCTTGTCAGTCCTTAGTTGTGGTCTTTGCATTTGTTGTTCCGTTGAAGTTTGTTTAGTACTACAAAAAGCCTCCTCCTCATCTGCCCAACATATAAGGGAGGTGGACTGTAGTTCAGAGGGGATCTGGGCAGGGGCGATAACACTGCTTGAGATTTCATTGCAGCAGAGGAAGTTACAAGCTCACTGGATTTTGGCAGGACCAACAGCTGTTTTTATGGACTTATTGAACCGATATAACAAAAAAAAAAAAAAAAAACTAGGTCGCGGGCAGCTTCGCCGGCTTCCCCCTGCATCTCCTCCTCTTGGCAAAGACCCGCTTCCTGATTGGCCAGGAGGAGAAGCGGGAAGACGATAGCGAATATGAATTTGCTATTGTCACACAATTGGGTGGGCTCAGGGCACAGTGCTCTGCGCCCCGAGCCCACCCTTTTTTGAAGCCAGTTAGAGCCTCAGGTTCCAAACATGTGCTTCAAAAAAAAAAAAAAAAACCATTGAAATCCATGCGTCCGGTGCCCTGCATGATTAGGGGCCAGGCACAGGGATTAGGGGAGGTGGCGCCCCTAATAGAGGCCACCACTGATGGGATTGTAACAGAGCTGGGACATCTTTGGGCACTCCAAAGAGAATAGTAATGCGGCACATATATTGCCCCCCTCTCCCTCCTGTCAAGCCCTGTGCCGAGCCACATATCTGTGTTAATGTGTCCGGGTTTCAGGTGGTTCAAAACCCGGACAGTCTGGGTGAATCCTGGACATGTGGCAACCCTACTGCTAATCCTAGTCCCTGCTTTGCAGGAACACAGGATCCATCCCTTCCGTCCTGTCAGAACAGCGATCTGCCTTGTTTACATAGGCAGTTTGCCGTTCTGGCTCTCTGCCGAACGATCAGGGGGTGCCGGCGGACAATGAGTCCGCAATACCGGCAGATCAGCTCTTGCTGTGTATAATCACGCATGCGCACATGAATGGTCCCTTCTGAAAACTTGTGGAGCCCCCCCCCCCCCCCCCGGTATGGGTCACTAAAGATCCTTTGACACAGGCAACCAGGGAATATTAAAAATGGTGTTTGACGCACATTTTTACCGCCCACCCCCCAATCACCATCTTACAAGTGAACATTTGAAGTGCCAATCAGATACACATTGCTGCGGCACCACCTGCCAAACCCTCCTATGTAAGTTAATCATGGCCCAAACCAGTGGCGTCTGGTGGTTTGTTTTTTTGTTTTTTGGGGGGGGCGCAAACATCCAGTCCCCCGGTCGGTGGCAGCACCACCTACCCTGGCACTTACCCCATCACTTGCGGGCGGGCTCCTACAGGCGGTGGGCAGTGGCCAGGTTGCGGGTTCCTACGGGCGGCGCGTTGCGGGCTCCTATGGGAGGCGGGCCGGCTCCTGTGTGTCCTTTGCATCACGGCGGCCTCCTCCCTCCTCTTCCTAGGTGTCCAATAGGATCGCCTGTCCTTTCAGCCAATCGCGTAACTGATGTCAAAACCCACTTCCTGATTGGCCAGGAGGAGGATCAGTGTTAGAACAGCGCGAATATTGATTTGCAGTTGTAACACACCTGGGATGGCTCTGAGCGCACTCTCTGCGACCCGAGCCCACCCTATATTGAAGCCTATTAGAGCCTCTGACTCTAATCAGTGCTTCAAAAAAAAAAAAAAAACAGCTCCTCCGCATTGAAATCCATGCACCAGTCTCCTGAAAGGGACCTGGATGCATGGATAGGGAAGGCGGCGATGGACGGGGGGGGTGGTGCCCGTGTGCCCTTAATGGATGGGGCCACCCCTGGCCCAAACACTTGGCTTGCAGTTGTGGCATGGTCCCACAATGCAAAAAAAAACGGCATCAGGAGTTGGCAGCATCGCCTGCAAACCTACTTTCACTGTTCTCTGAAAGGCAATCCACCACGGATCAATTTTCAGGGTCTCAGTGACTGAAAGAAGCCTTGGGGCATGTTCACATGTGCCACAGCCCTTGTTGCATTTCTGAAAAGCAATCTGTGATGGGTTGCTTTTCAGAGGCATTTGGCAGGCTGTATGTTGCCTTCTGACCACCGGATTTATCCCTTTAAAGTCCAAACCACCAGGCCCCATAGTCTTGCATGGGTTGTGTTTAGTGGAGGTAGCGCCTTTTCAAATCCAGATATTGCTGTGTAAAAGTAGCAGTGACCTCATCGCTGTGCTGTAACTATCTGTGCAGAGAGCAGTAGGAGCCCAGCGTATGTGGTCCTTAGAAATGGGAAGCTGCAGAGCATACTGGGAATCCAAGAAGTTGTGGAAAGAGACGGCCAGCCGACAAGCAGAACTTACAACATAAAAGTAGATATTTTAGGTACAGTGCTTTGAAAAAGTATTCAAATGTAAAAATGTATTTTATTGGGCTTTTATGTGATCGACCAACACAAAGTGGCACATAATTGTGAAGTGAAAGGAAAATGATAAATGGTTTTCAATTTTTTTTACAAATCAATAAGTGAAAAGTGTGGGGGGGCATTTACTTTTGTAGAACCGCCTTTCACTGCAATTACAGCTGCAAGTCTATTTGTGGATGTCTCTACCAGCTTTGCACATCTAGAGAGGGACATTTTTCCCCATTCTTCTTTGCAAAATAGCTCAAGCTCTGTCAGATTGGATGGAGAGCGTCTGAACAGCAATTTTCAAGTCTTGCCACAGATTCTCAATTGGATTTAGGTCTGGACTTTGACTGGGCCATTCTAACACATGAATATACTTTGATCTAAACCAGTGGTTCTCAACCTTACTAGTGCCATGACCCCTTGATAAAATTTCCCAAGTTGTGGGGACCCCTAACAGTAAAATTATTTTCGTAGCGTGGGTTGTCAGCACCCAAGGCAAGACAAGTCATTTGCACCCCTAACCCACGGACATTTAGCGCTCCCTGAGTCCCTTCCACTCGTACACTTTTAAAACCCCTTATGGTACATTTTAGAATGTACCACTCTTTCTCTTTGTTCTCCTTTCTTTCCCTTTTATTTCTATCCTAATTTCTTGTTTTTTTTTTCCCTGCCCCTTTCTTATATTCTTTCTCTCCCTTTTTCTTTGTTCCTTCCCCTCTTTTTCCTCTTGCTTTCATGTATTCTCTATTTTTATTCCTTCTCTTATGCCCTGTACACACGGTCGGATTTTCCGATGGAAAATGTGTGATCGGACCTTGTTGTCGGAAATTCCGACCGTGTGTAGGCTCCATCACACATTTTAAATCGGATTTTCCGACACACAAAGTTATAATAGGATATAAAATTTTCCGACAATAAAATCCGTTGTCGGAATTTCCGATCGTGTGTACACAAATCCGACGCACAAAGTGCCACGCATGCTCAGAATTAATAAAGAGATGAAAGCTATTGGCTACTGCCCCGTTTATATAGTCCAGACGTACGTGTTTTACGTCACCGCGTTTAGAATGATCGGATTTTCCGACAACTTTGTGTGACCGTGTGTTTGTAAGACAAGTTTGAGCCAACATCCGTCGGAAAAAATCCATGGATTTTGTTGTCGGAATGTCCGAACAAAGTCCGACCGCGTGTACGGGGCATTAGTCCTTGGTGGAGGGGGTGGGGGGGATGGGATGAGTGGCAGTGAAGGTGGGGAGTTGGGATGAGTGGCAATGCTGGGGGGAGTTCTGATCGGCCAACTAAGGTGCTCTTGATCAAGGTCATCTGCTGATCTGAGAACTGTAGTGGGGACTTTTAATGGCAACTATAATCACAGGTAATGTTACTCACTGTGTCTCTGGCTTCACTGTGACTCTGACTTTGTGGTGTCTCGTAGCAGTGACACCCATGTTGAAATCAGGAGATAGGGTCTCCTCCAGCCCTTTCCACTTCACATTCCTCTCCAGTCAGCTGACCTCTAGTCTCTGCCTCCCAGCCATGTTGTTAACTGAATGGGCAGCTGAGTGGGCGGCCGCGGGCTCCAGGAACAGCCCAGCTGGGCAGCCACAAAAAGGCTGGGAGAGCGTTGCGGGCTTCAGGAACAGCCCAGGATTCAGTGACCCCTGGCAAATCATCATTTGACCCCCGAGGGGGTCCCGACCCCCAGGTTGAGAACCACTGATCTAAACCATTCCATTGTAGCTCTGGCTGTATGTTTAGGGTCGTTGTCCTGCTGGAAGGTGAACCTCCTCCCCAGTCTCAAGTCTTTTACAGACTCTAACAGGTTTTCTTCTAAGATTGCCCTGTATTTGGCTCCATCCATCTTCCCATCAACTCTGACCAGTTTCTCTGTCCCTGCTGAAGAAAAGCATCCCCACCACATGATGGCTGCCACCACCATGTTTCACGGTGGGGATGGTGTGTTCAGAGTGATGTGCAGTGTTAGTTTCCTCCACACGTAGAGTTTTGCTTTTTAGGCCAAAAAGTTCAATTTTGGTCTCATCTGACCAGAGCTCCTTCTTCCACATGTTTGCTGTGTCCCCCACATGGCTTCTCACAAACTGCAAACAGGACTTCTTATGGCTTTCTTACAGCAATGACTTTCTTCTTGTCACTCTTCCATAAAGGGCAGATTTGTGGAGAGCACAACTAATAGTTGTCCTGTGGACAGATTCTCCCACCTGAGCTGTGGATTTCTGCAGCTCCTCCAGAGTTACCATGGGCCTCTTGGCTGCTTCTCTGATGAATGCTCTCCTTGCCCGGCCGGTCAGTTTAGGTGGACGGTCATGTCTTGGTAGGATTGCAGTAGTGCCATACTCTTTCCATTTTCGGATGATGGATTGAACAGAGCTCCGTTAGATGTTCAAAGAGCACTGTGGTGTTATGTAAGGTGGGGGGCACCACAAGGAGAATGGGGGGAGGGGTTTTGTGTTGGGAGGAGGAAATAGGGGGGTGGCAGAAGGTAAGAGTAGTTCTAGGAGGGGAAATTTTGGGAGGTGTGCTAGGAGTGGGGATTTGGGTTGGGAGGAGGGAACAGGACTTGAGCTAGGAGAGGGGATTTGTGCTAGAAAAGGTGATATAGTATAGGGGGCAAGGGATTTGTTCTAAGAGGGGATTTTTTTGGGGGGGGGGGATTTTTGCTATATTGGGATAATTGGGGGGTGTTTGTCCTAGAAGGGGAACTTTGGGGAGAGGGATTTCTGCTAGGATGGGGAATTGGGGGAGGGGAATTTGTGCTGGGGGGGGGGGGTAAAGGAATTGTGTGTTCGGAGAGGACATTTGAGGAGTAGAAGATTTGTGCTAGGAGGGGGATTTTTTTTTTTTTTTTGGGGGGGGGGGTTAGCATTTGTGCTGGGGGCAAAGATTTTTGCACGTAGATTAGTGCTTGGCTTTCATGGCGTGGGGGATTTTTTGCTCATACATCTTTGTGTGTGTGTGGGGGGGGGTACAATTTGGCCTGTTCGCCCTGGGCTCTAGGTAACCTTGTCCTGGCACTGGGTGTGCACCACAAAGCTCAAACACACATATTCTTTCTCTGCAGCCTCAGCTGCACTGGGCAGGGAATGAATGGGAAGTGCTCAGCGTCGAATGGCTTCTTGTTCATTCACAAACTGAAGCATAGTAAACACTAGAGGTCGATGTTTTTTAATTAATCGGCATCGGCCGATTGTGCTTATAAAAAAGGCTGATTATAACTTCAGCACAATGACTTCTGTAATAGAAGTCAATGCAAGTTGCCTGAAGTTTTCTGTGGAGGGACTTTTCTTCTCTCTGGGCAGCCTGCCAAGTCTGATAAGTGGAAACATTGTATCTTTTTAGTTTCTTTTATCAATGAACTGAACTCCATGTGTAGAAGCTCTCAGTTTAACCATTTAAAGACTAAATCTTTTCTGACATTTGTTGCTTACAAGTAAAAATCCTGTATTTTCTGCTAGAAAATCACTTGGAACCCCCAAAAATTATATATTTTTTTTTAGCAGAGACCTTAGGGAATAATATAGCGGTTGCTGCAATATTCTATGTCACACGGTATTTGCACAGTGGTCTTTCAAACGCAATTTTTTTTGGAAAAAATACACTGAATTAAAAAAAAAAACTAAGCAGTAAAGTTAGCCCTTTTTTTTTTTCCGTCCAAAAGTTATGATTACCTGTTTAAACGTAAGAAATTTTCTGTATCACTTATTACTTAAGGTTGCTTTCACACTGGAGCAGGCGGGCGTTGACGGTAAAACGCTGCTAGTTTTAGCGGCGCTTTACCGTCATTTTAGCGGCACTATTCGGCTGCTAGCAGGGCGCTTATAACCCAGCTAGCGCCCGAGGAAAGGGTTGAATGCGCCCGTGAAGTGCCGCTGCCGAATCTCTTTGCAGGCGCTTCGGCAGCGGTGCGCATTCATTTCAATGGGCAGGAGTGGTGGAGGAGCGGTATACACCGCTCCAAAGATGCTGCTTGCAGGACTTTAACATCCTGCCGGCGCATCGCCTCCGTGTGAAAGCACTCGGGATATCACACTGACACTGCAGGGGAGCCGTTTTGCAGGCACTTTACAGGCGCTATTTATAGCCCAAAAGCGCCTGAAAAACACCCCATTGTGAAAGGGGTCTAACTGTTAGATTTTATGAGATGAAGAGAAAAAAGAAAAATCGGCTTAACATATTGGCATATATCGGCCATCGGCCGCCGCTATTTCTAAATTTCGGCATCGGCCAGAGAAAAACCCATATCGGTCGACCTCTAGTAAACACATTTTATTATGGTTCAGTTATGAATGGACACAGTGAGTGAGTGTGTTTACTATGTTCATTTAGAAAAGGAAGGGACCAGTAAATGACATATTGACTAGACTTTTCCTCTGCTTTCCATTCTGAAACATCCCCCCGCAGCAGCCTAGGGAAGAAG
>JBBDGP010002957.1:480000-632500 GCA_037952835.1 Lithobates septentrionalis | reverse complement strand
GTGCCGGGTGTGCCCGGGCACGCCCCAATTACCATGTGTGGTGCCGATTCCTCCTACTGGCCGGCTTCCCCCAGTGTTACGCCTTACCCCCCCCCCCCCCCTCATCGCAGTGCATGCTGGCTTCCCTCCTCTCTTCTCCCCTCTCTTCTCCCCTCGGCAGCTGCGGGGGATGTTTCAGGATGGAGAGCAGGGAAAGGGACTAGTAAATATGTAATTTACCGCTGCCTTTCTATTCTAAATGAACACCGTGAACAGACTCGCTCACTGTGTCCATTCATAACTGAAGCATAGTACACTGTTTACTATGCTTCAGTTTGTGAATGCAAGGGATAAGCTTATTCCATGAAGATACTTTCATGGAGCCGATTTCACCTCTATTCACCTATTTGAAATGGACAGCAGAGATGCCCCCACTTGTGCACACGGTGAGATGTTACATTTGGGGTCACACCGATATTGGTACCGATGCCGGAGTACTCCTGTAAATACTCCAATACCTAAAGTCGGGGCTTTTTTTTCCGCTGGAATGCGGGGGGAACGCGGTTCCAGCACCTCCATCACTGAATGTATGTAATGGCAATTGGGTGATGGGGCATGCTGGAGGGTCTATTAATGATGGCTGCTGGGGGATCTATTTTTGCTGGAGGGGATCTATTGTTGCTTGGGGTGGTCTTATGCTTCTGGGGGGGTCAGTTGTTGCTGGAAGGGATCTACTGTTGTGGGGAGAAGTCTATTGTTGCTGGTTGCTGGGAGACTATTGATGCTGGCTGCTGGGGGATATAATTTTGCTGGGGTGAATCTTTTGTTGCTGTTGGTATATTGTCGTGGGGATTCATTGTTGCTGGGTAGGGGGTCTGTTGGGGGGTGGGGGGAGTGTCTATGGTTAGTTGGGGTTTTTTGTTGCTGAGTGGGGGGGTCTATTGTTGGGGTTTATTGTTGCTGGGTGGGGGATCTTTTGCTGGATGGGGGGTCATCTGTTGGGTGAGGGATCTATTGTTGCTGGGGTGGGGGTCTATTGCTGTTAGGGTGTGGTCTATTGTTGCTGGGGGGGGGGTCAGTTGTTGTTGGAAGGGATCTGTTGTGGGAGAGGTCTATTATTGCTGCCCATTGGGAGGGGGGGGGGGGTCTTTGATGGCTGTTGGGAGATCTGTTATTTCTGCTGGGGGGGGGTCTAATGTTGCTGGTGGTATTTAGTTGTGGTGGCCTATTGTTGTTGGGTGGGGGGGATCTGTTGTTGGGTGGGCAATCTGTTGCTGGGTGGGGGGCGATCTATTGTAGCTGGGGGAGGTCTCCCCCGTTGAGCTATTGTATTCTGACAGGTGGACGCCCCTCCTACCTGCCAACAGGGCTGTCTTTAATATTGGGGCCCGGGGCAGATGCCCCTTTTGCCCTGTGTTAAAGACGGCCCTGCCTACCAGAACACTTCGGTCAGCTCTCACCTGTTGCCCCTGATGTACACACGTCATCACTAGGACATAGAAGACAATTGTTTTCTGTGTGTCCTATTCACACTTCAATGTAGCCTGGAGGTTCGGTGCAGTGAGCTGTGATAAAATGCAGACGTGCGACATTTAGTTGCAGTGCACAGGAAGGTGCAAAGCAGTGCCACACACCACACTGCTGTCTGATGACATGAATTGTCACTTTGTGCACTTCCATTAAAGTTCACACAAGAAAATTTAAAAAGGGGTGGGAACAGTTTGATGCACTGAAACCTTCGTCACACGGCCCCCTCCTGCTGGCTAACTGCAGCTGAAACGGAGAGCTGCCCAAATACTAAACTCCTGCTGTGTAGAACGTGGGCCGTGTGAACTGATTATTAAAAGGGGATTTTTTTTTTCTTTGTAGCAATCCTACTTCCCTAGGTGGATGCAGCTTCAGTCCAATGCTGCATCTGTTCCCCACAATCTCTAAGGGTGAGAAGTGAGTGATCAAACACCGCTGATTGCTCAGTTCTCTGGAGCGATGGGCTTGGAGGGGGTGGGACCGGCTCGCTGAGAGGCTGAGCCAGGTGCCAGTTCAGGCTTTTGGGTGGATTCTGACCAAATGGTTGCAACCTTTCCCCAGCCTGGACTGGCTCTGTGAGGTCAGCCGACAGCAGGCTTTAGCTGAAAACAGGTCACAGGAGTGCAGAATGAATTGCACCCCTAAGATCCACAGGAGAAGTACAGCCAAACAAGCTCAGGCTATACCTCTCCTTTAAAGCCTGCTAGCAGCTTGTATAAGGTGATAGTCAGCCCTTCCATCAGTGGGATTTTTTTGGGGCGGCAAACAAGCCTCCCAGCCGCCCCCCCCCCCCCCCCTACCTCCCCGATCGTTTCATACTACCTAAATTGCCAGGTCGCGAGTGGCTTCCCCACTGCTTCTCCTCCTCGGTGGCTTCCCCACTGCCTCTCCTCCTCGGTGGCTTCCCCACTGCTTCTCCTCCTCGGTGGCTTCCCCACTGCTTCTCCTCCTCGGTGGCTTCCCCACTGCTTCTCCTCCTCGGTGGCTTCCCCACTGCTTCTCCTCCTCGGTGGCTTCCCCACTGCTTCTCCTCCTCGGTGGCTTCCCCACTGCTTCTCCTCCTCGGTGGCTTCCCCACTGCTTCTCCTCCTCGGTGGCTTCCCCACTGCTTCTCCTCCTCGGTGGCTTCCCCACTGCTTCTCCTCCTCGGTGACTTCCCCACTGCTTCTCCTCCTCGGTGGCTTCCCCACTGCTTCTCCTCCTCGGTGGCTTCCCCACTGCTTCTCCTCCTCGGTGGCTTCCCCACTGCTTCTCCTCCTCGGTGGCTTCCCCACTGCTTCTCCTCCTCGGTGGCTTCCCCACTGCTTCTCCTCCTCGGTGGCTTCCCCACTGCTTCTCCTCCTCGGTGGCTTCCCCACTGCATCTCCTCCTCGGTGGCTTCCCCACTGCATCTCCTCCTCGGTGGCTTCCCCACTGCCTCTCCTACTCAGTGGCTTCCCAACAACATCTCTTCCTCGGCGGCTTTCCCACTGCTTCTCCTCGGCGGCTTCCCCACTGCTTCTCCTCGGTGGCTTCCACACTGCTTCTCCTCCTTGGTGGCTTCCCCACTGCCTCTCCTCCTTTGTGGCTTCCCCACTGCCTCTCCTCCTCGGTGGCTTCCACACTGCTTCTCCTCGGCGGCTTCCCCACTGCCTCTCCTCCTCGGCGGCTTTCCCACTGCTTCTCCTCCTCGACGGCTTCCCCACTGCCTCTCCTCCTCGGCAGCTTCCCCCACTGCTTCTTCTTCTCGGCGGCTTCCCCACTGCTTCTCCTCCTCGGAGGCTTCCCCACTGCTTCTCCTCGGCGGCTTCCCTACTGCTTCTCCTCGGCGGCTTCCCTACTGCTTCTCCTCGGCGGCTTCCCTTCTGCTTCTCCTCCTCGGCGGCTTCCCCACTGCTTCTCCTCGGCGGCTTCCCCACTGCTTCTCCTTCTCGGCGGCTTCCCCACTGCCTCTCCTTCTCGGCGGCTATACCACTGCCTCTCCTCCTCGGCAGCTTCACCACTGCCTCTCCTCCTCGGCAGCTTCCCCACTGCCTCTCCTCCGCGGCTTCCCCACTGCCTCTCCTCCTCGGCGGCTTCCCCACTGCCTCTTCTCGGCGGCTTCCCCGCTGCTTCCCCACTGCTTCTCCTTGGCGGCTTCCCCACTGCTTCTCCTCGGCGGCTTCCCCACTGCTTCTCCTCGGCGGCTTCCCCACTGCTTCTCCTCGGCGGCTTCCCCACTGCTTCTCCTCGGCGGCTTCCCCACTGCTTCTCCTCGGCGGCTTCCCCACTGCTTCTCCTCGGCGGCTTCCCCACTGCTTCTCCTCGGCGGCTTCCCCACTGCTTCTCCTCGGCGGCTTCCCCACTGCTTCTCCTCGGCGGCTTCCCCACTGCTTCTCCTCGGCGGCTTCCCCACTGCTTCTCCTCGGCGGCTTCCCCACTGCTTCTCCTCCTCGGCGGCTTCCCCACTACTTCTCGGGCGGCTTCCCCACTGCCTCTCCTTCTCGGGCGGCTTCCCCACTGCCTCTCCTCCTCGGCGGCTTCCCCACTGCCTCTCCTCCTCGGCGGCTTCCCCACTGCTTCTCCTTCTCGGCAGCTTCCCCACTGCTTCTCCTTCTCGGCAGCTTCCCCACTGCTTCTCCTTCTCCTTCTCGGCGGCTTCCCCACTGCCTCTCCTCGGCGGCTTCCCCACTGCCTCTCCTCCTCGGCGGCTTCCCCACTGCCTCTCCTCGGCGGCTTCCCAGCTGCTTCCCCTTGGCGGCTTCCCAGCTGCTTCCCCTTGGCTGCTTCTCCTCCTCGGCGGCTTCCCCACTGCTTCTCCTCCTCGGCGGCTTCCCCACTGCTTCTCCTCCTCGGCGGCTTCCCCACTGCTTCTCCTCCTCGGCGGCTTCCCCACTGCTTCTCCTCCTCGGCGGCTCCCCCACTGCTTCTCCTCCTCGGCGGCTTCCCCACTGCTTCTCCTCCTCGGCGGCTTCCCCACTGCTTCTCCTCCTCGGCGGCTTCCCCACTGCTTCTCCTCCTCGGCGGCTTCCCCACTGCTTCTCCTCCTCGGCGGCTTCCCCACTGCTTCTCCTCCTCGGCGGCTTCCCCACTGCTTCTCCTCCTCGGCGGCTTCCCCACTGCTTCTCCTCCTCGGCGGCTTCCCCACTGCTTCTCCTCCTCGGCGGCTTCCCCACTGCTTCTCCTCCTCGGCGGCTTCCCCACTGCTTCTCCTCCTCGGCGGCTTCCCCACTGCTTCTCCTCCTCGGCGGCTTCCCCACTGCTTCTCCTCCTCGGCGGCTTCCCCACTGCTTCTCCTCCTCGGCGGCTTCCCCACTGCTTCTCCTCCTCGGCGGCTTCCCCACTGCTTCTCCTCCTCGGCGGCTTCCCCACTGCTTCTCTTACTCGGCGGCTTCCCCACTGCTTCTCCTCCTCGGCGGCTTCCCCACTGCTTCTCTTACTCGGCGGCTTCCCCACTGCTTCTCTTACTCGGCGGCTTCCCCACTGCTTCTCTTACTCGGCGGCTTCCCCACTGCTTCTCTTACTCGGCGGCTTCCCCACTGCTTCTCTTACTCGGCGGCTTCCCCACTGCTTCTCTTACTCGGCGGCTTCCCCACTGCTTCTCTTACTCGGCGGCTTCCCCACTGCTTCTCTTACTCGGTGGCTTCCCCACTGCTTCTCTTACTCGGCGGCTTCCCCACTGCTTCTCTTACTCGGCGGCTTCCCCACTGCTTCTCTTACTCGGTGGCTTCCCCACTGCTTCTCTTACTCGGTGGCTTCCCCACTGCTTCTCTTACTCGGCGGCTTCCCCACTGCTTCTCTTACTCGGCGGCTTCCCCGCTGCTTCTCCTACCCGCCAATCTGGTTGCTTCTCCTCCTGGCCAATCAACTCTTAGGACCCGCTTCCTGTTTGGCCGGGAGGAGAAGCAGGAAGACATAAGCGAATATTAATTCCCTAATGTGCCCCGGGCTCACCCATTTTGAAGCCAATTTGAGCCTCTGCCTCTGATGATGTTCTTCTTAAAAATTTTTTAAAAACCTGACCCCATAGAAATCCATGCGTCCGGCACCCTGCATGGAGATTAGGGGGGCTGCGCCCCATATGAGCTGCCGCCACTGACTCCCATTAAAGCTGAATTCTTTTTTTTGCATAGTCACATTAGTTGAGTTTGGATCGGTGTAAGTGTGCATAATGCCATACCTGAGGGATCCCTGTGGAAACGGTTACTCACTGTAGTAGTCCATGCTACTACACAATTCCCATTCCCAGAATGCCTTACAGTGATGTCATACTCTCGACCATGTCCTATCAGAAAACAGTTTGCATTTATTGAGAAAACTGCAAGGCGCTCTATACTTGGCGCCCAGATAGCAGCTGTCTCTGTCATAACGGTGACACCTACAGCGACTATCCGCTTCCAAGGGGTTCCCACATGTATGCCATATTCATACATACAATGGTCCAAGCTGGAATAATATAACTCTGCAAAAAAAGACCATATCTGGAATTCAGATGTCATCTGTTTAATATTCCTGAACTAGAGCTGAATGGTACTTTTAAAACTCAAAACTCTGCAAATGCTTTGAAAAAGCTTCACAAAAGCTTGCTGTTCACACTGCTTCTATACAAACTGAAGCCTGATTGAACTAGGCCCCACCCAGGGTTTTATCTGTAGACTGGAGGCAGTCCCTGTATTAGCCTAGGTTTCCACTATTGCGACCTGAAAGTCGCGCGCTTTTGCTGCATTTTTTTTTTTGCCGCGATTTAGAATGCGACATGAAGCAATGCCTGTGTATTCTTGAGGTCTATGGACCTCAAGTCGCATCAAAGTGGGACCAAAGTAGTGCAGGGACTACTTTGAAGTCGCTGCAACTTGAAGTCGCACAGATATGATCGGTACTCATTGGAAATCATGGGGTACGACTTGTCATGCGACTTTGCAGTCCCAAGTCGCATGACAAGTCGCACTAGTGGAAACGTAGCCTTATTATACAAGCACTGACACCCTGCCAGCATCGCCTGCTGCTTTCATGGTAATTATCAGAGCCGCTAGTCAATGTTTGCACAGATTCATTGCAAGGTGTAAATAATGAATGTAATATTCTATTATGTAAAGAGCCCATAGACCATTACTCTGAACGGTTCCAGTGTGTCTGTACTGTGTGGGCTCCTGCTAGTAAATAAACTTGCATGCACAGTTGGTGTAGTATCCGGTGCACTTGGATAAGCGAAATTCTAAAATATGTTGGTGATCTAGAACTCCGTACATGGCAGACACAAAATCTGGACTCATTGATTTGGTTTCCTAGGGGTTGGCAATGAAGTGTAAAGACCGGAAACGGCTCTAAAGGAAGACACAGAGTCGATCAGCCTTATTCCATAAAGCGTTCCTATACCTAATGTCCCGTACACACGATCCGAAAATCATACGAAAAATGCCGCTTTCTAATCGATCGTACGATAATCGGAGCGCTGGCACAGAGCTTTTCGAGAGCCGATCACAACAGTTCATCCGATTATTATCCAATCAAAAAAATGATACCAGATCGTATGATTTTTGTTTAATCAGTACAGTTGTCGTCAGAAAATACAATACAAATACACTACAACACATGACATCACTTCCGTTTTTTTATTTTTTTTATTCTGTCGTACGAGAATTTTCATAACTTTAGTAAGCTCTTCATGTTCAATATGCGACTAGCATGAAAAAAAAAAAATGGACGCTCTGTCAGGGCACTCATGTTGGATGAGAAGGCCTGGCTTGCAGTCTCTGCTCTAATTCATCCCAAAGGAGTTCTATGGGGTGGAGGTTAGGACTCTGTGCAGGCCAGTCAAGTTCCTCCACCCCAAACTCGCTCATCCATGTCTTTATGAACCTTGCTTTGAGCACTGGTCCAAATCATTTGGTGGAGGGGGGGATTATGGTGTGGGGGTTGATTTTCAGGGGTTGGGCTTGGCCCCTTAGTTCCAGTGAAGGCAACTCTTAAGGCGTCAGCATACCAAGACATTCTGGACAATTTCATGCTCCCAACTTTGTGGGAACAGTTTGGGGATGGCCCCTTCCTGTTCCAACATGACTGCACACCAGTGCACAAAGCAAATCAAAAAAATTTAAAAAGTCAAATCATTATATTTTACTTGTTTTGAACTTTTTTTTTTCCATTTCTTCAGTTCCTTAGTGACACTAATACAGTGATCAGTGCTCAAAATATGCACTGTCACTGTACTAATGAAACTGACTGGGAAGGGGTTAAACATCTAGGGCGGTCAAACGGTTAACTATGTGCCTAGCCAGTGTTTTTGGGTACTTTGGCGCTTTTACTTTTAGGCATTGTGCCAAGGCACCCCTGAGGACACCTAAAGGCACCCCAGGATGCATGGGCACCCTGGTTGTAAAAGGCTGACATAGAGCTCTGTCCAGCCTCTCTTCCCGATGATCGGCAGGTGCTGGCAGACAGCCATTGGCCCGCCACCCACTGATCAACGCCTGCTGTGACTAATCGCAACACAAGCGACGCACGCGCACCCCATTTTGGAAAGTGCAGAATTATGCATGTGTTATATATATATATATATATATATATATATATATATATATATATATATATATATATATATATATATATATATATATATATATTCGATTCTGCATGGAACGGCCACCCTGTAGCAGTAAATTTGCTATGGGGCGTTCGTTAAATGGAAAAAAACAACAAAAAACGATCTCCCCTTGTTATCACCATTTCAGGTCCGAATTTGTGGCTGAATTCGGACCTGAAATGAACCAGCAGACTCACAGGACTCCTGTGCAATTTGCACCGGAGCCGCTCTGGAAATGTGTGAATCGGCTCCATAGAGAGCCAGTCACAATCTCCTGATATGCGAATTGGATGCGAAAAATTCGCAATAGTGTGAACCCAGCCTTAGCGAGCACACCCTGCTTGGAATCTAAGCTCGAGGACCTGACATTCATCCCCCATGTTTGAAAGTCTGTGATTTACCACCAACCCATCATACGCTAGGCTTTTAGCTAGAAGCCATGCTGTACCATCTATACTGGGAATTGCATGTTCTAGACTGGTGGTTCTCAACTCCTGTCCTCAGGACCCATCAATAGGCCAGGTTTGCAAGATAACTGAAATACATCACAGGTGATATAATTTGCTGCTCAGTGATTGAAGTATTCTAGTCTGCATCTCCCCAAGGTAATACCTAAAATCTGGCCTGTTAGTGGGTCCTGAGGACAGGTGTTGAGAACCACTGCTCTAGACCATCATTAAGGTCTGGATATTATACTCCTCATACCCCTGATGAAGATATGAACTTTCCGAAATGCGTCTGGTGGAGGAAGATTCATCATATTATCACATCCTTTACAGTTGGTGTAATAGTAGCCTAGTTGGCCATGTCTCTAATAATTTTTTATGCTTTGCTGTACAGTGCGACCAACGCAGTTTACGAGCAATTCACGATGCAAGCTATTTTTAAAAAAAAATTCTGACTCTCTTCGCGAGCGTTGTTTCGCAATACGAGCAGGATTCAAGCCTCTGGGGTGTGCAGTACCGCATTTGGCCAGAGGCGCGGGGGCGCCGGTGATGCTCAGAGACACTTGGAAACGCTCAGACGCTCGGGAGTGTTTCTGAGTGTCTCCGGCGCCCCCCATAACTCTGACCACATGCGGTACTGCATAGACAAGGAGTGGCTGTGGAACGGATTATCTGCGTTCCCATTATTTCCTATAGGGAAACTCGCTTTGATATACGGGTGCTTTGGATTACAAGCATTCTTCTGGAACAAAATATATGCTCGTAATCCAAGGTATTACTGTATTAATACATTTTGTTTTTTATGCATTTCACTTCTTGAACAGATTTTTTGTAAGTGCCTCAAAAGTCCCAAAAAATTGGGGGAATTAGTCTGTCTTTATGTATTGAATTACAGGGATGTGGCACTCTGCTGAGTGTTGTCACCTCGAGTCTATGTGGTTAAAAAAAGGCTGACCTAGGCAGAACTCCTTCCAGCCTCTCTTCCTGACGATCAGCGGGTGCCAGCGGACATCCATTGGCCCGGCATCCGCTGATTGGCTTCTGCTGTGGCTAATCGCACCTCATTTTAAAAAGTGCAGAATAACACATATAATATATATCTATATATAGATATATATATTATACACACACACACAGTGGAACCTTGGATTACGAGCATAATCCGTTCCAGGAGAATGCTTGCAATCCAAAGCACTCGCATATCAAAGCGAGTTTCCCCATAGAAGTCAATGGAAACAAAGATAATTCGTTCCCCATTGACTTCTATTACATGCAATGCTGCATGTGGCCAGAGGTGGGGGGGGTGCCGGAGAGCCTCAGAAGATCTTGGGGACAGCTCGGCTGAACTCAGAAGCACTCGGGAACGGAGTATTTCCAAGTGTTTCTGAGTATTGCCAAATGGCGCCGAACCATTCAGTGTCCCCGGCGCCCCCGCACCTCTGGCCAAATGCGGTACTGCACATCTCATTAGCTTGAATTCTGCTCGTTTTGCGAGACAACACTTGGAAACCGAGTCAGAAAAAAAAAAAGTTGCTCGTCTTTCAAAACACTCATTAACCGCGTTACTCGTAAACCAAGGTTCCAGTGTATACGATTCTGCACAGAACGGGCGCCCTGTAGCAGTAAATTTACTATGGGACGACCATTAGATGGTAAAAGCCAATAAAAACCGATTCCCCCCGCCGTGTTATCACACATAATGCAGGTTGGACTTGACCAGATAAGAGCAGCAGAAATTTCCCAGCATTTGTGTTTTCCACCTCCTGAGAGTCCGCTGCTTCTGATCATTCTACAGATGTTAGAATGGAGCGGATAGAACTGACAGGATTAGATAGGAATTGGCTGAATCAAAGGTCATAGGAGCCCCGTGACAGGTCAGGATATGGCTGTGCAATGTAGATAGTTCACAGGAGAGATAAGATCGTGTACAGACCCGGTGTGGGCAGAGGGTGTGCAGACCATACATGGTGGTTGGAAAAAAAATGAGTTTCACGTTTTGTTCTTTAGAGACGGGATGTGGTACGAAGATACCCTACAAGTCTCTTTTTATATACACATAGGAGAGTTCTCAGTATTGGTGACCCTATACAATTCTATGTGTACATCTTGTGTTCCTTGACCTGTCTCATTTTCTCTCCTCTTCAGCCCACAATCAAGGATGTATGTCTTCCTGGTTTAGAGTTCCCTCCATCATGACCATCCCCTGCTGCATGTCCCTCTTTCCTTTTGAACTGCGCTTTGCAGTCTCTCCCCCGCTTAGCGCTGGCTGTAATGTGACTTTGACTGAGCTCATGTTTGCTTGTCTTTACAATTCCCCTGCCGCTAGCTTGTCGTTAGATCCCGGCCTCTTGTATGTGCACCTGAGATGAATTTGTTTGTCTGACCCTGTGACTTGCCCTGGGCTCCATCGCCAACCTTGGCTGTCACATTCACCCCTGTAATTTTTAATCTTGTTAGTTTTTGTTTTTGTTTTTTTTGTTTTTTATGTTTTTTTTTATAGTTGGGTCCCATTTGGTGATTTAGTACCAGTTAAAGAGTGTTTTGCACTTTTTCTATCCTTTTTAGTTTTATTTTTACGCCTTCTCTGTTTTAGGTCTTAGCATTAGAAAAGCAGAATAGCTACTGTCGTTGTCGTTTTTGCTTTTTTCCAATCATTTTCTTTCGCTTCCCCAGCACGGCAAGTAACTCGAACCGAAGCTCGCCCACCTGCTCTCCCGTCCTGCGCAAACGCTCCCGCTCGCCAACACCGCAGCAGAGTGAGGGAGAGGCCATGGTGGAAAAAAGTTCGGACCATTCTTCAGACAAATCTCCTCCCACCCCAGAGCCGGGGGTCCAGCGGAGCGGGTCATCTCAGTCGGGACGGAGTGGGGGCAAAAATTCCAAGGTAATGGGGCTGCTAAAACAATGGCCTATCCATGTTTCCACATTGAAGATATTCTGTCCTGCTAGTCTTCTCTTTCAAATATTTTTTATTAAGTATTACAAGGTACAATAAAATTCATACATTAATAACATATGTGGTAATACAATAAGAATAAGTACAGGTAAGTCTGTCCTGCTAATCTTCTGCCTGACAGAATATTAGATGTGTATAATACAGTGCCTTGAAAAAGTATTCATACCCCTTGAACATTTCTACATTTTGTCATGTTAAAACCAAAAACATAAATGTATTTTATTGGGATTTTATGTGATAGACCAACACAAAGTGGCACATAATTGTGAAGTGGAAGGAAAATGATAAATGGTTTTCAATATTTTTTTACAAATAAATATGTGAAAAGTGTGGCGTGCATTTGTATTCAGCCCCCCTGAGTCAATACTTTGTAGAACCTCCTTTCACTGCAAGTCTTTTTGGGGATGTCTCTACCAGATTTGCACATCTAGAGAGGGACATTTTTGCCCATTCTTCTTTGCAAACAAGTTCTGTCAGATTGGATGGAGAGCGTCTGAACAGCAATTTTCAAGTCTTGCCACATATTCTCAATTGGATTTAGGTCTGGACTTTGACTGGGCCATTCTAACACATGGATATGCTTTGATCTAAACCATTCCATTCTAGCTCTGGCTGTATGTTTAGGGTCGTTGTCCTGCTGGAAGGTGAACCTCCGCCCCAGTCTCAAGTCTTTTGCAGACTTTAACAGGTTTTCTTATAAGATTGCCCTGTATTTGGATCCATCCATCTTCCCATCAACTCTGACCAGCTTCCCTGTCCCTGCTGAAGAAAAGCATCCCCACAATATGATGCTGCCACCACCATGTTTCACAGTGGGGATGGTTTGTTCAGGGTGATGTGCAGTGTTAGTTTTCCTCCACACATAGCATTTTGCTTTTAGTCCAAAAAGTTCAATATTGGTCTCATCTGACCAGAGCACCTTCTTCTTGTTTGCTGTGTCCCCCACATGGCTTCTCGCAAACTGCAAATGGGACTTCTTATGGCTTTTTTTCAACAATGTCTTTCTTCTTGTTACTCTTCTATAAAGACCAGATTTGTGGAAAACACGACTAATAGTTGTCCTGTGGACAGATTCTCCCACCTGAGCTGTGGATCTCTGCAGCTCCTCCAATTAATTATCTCTGGTTGCTTCTCTGATGAATGGTCTCCTTGCCGGCCTGTCAGTTTAGGTGGACGGCCATGTCTTGGTAGGTTTGCAGTTGTGCCATACTCTTTCCATTTTCGGATGATGGATTGAACAGAGCTCTGTGAGATGTTCAAAGCTTGGGATATTTTTTTATAACCTAACTCTGCTTTAAACTTCTCCACAACTTTATCCCTGACCTGTCTGATGTGTTCCTTGGCCTTCATATTGCTGTTTGTTCACTAGGGTTCTCTAACGAACCTCTGAGGGCTTCACAGAACATCTGTATTTTAGAAGCAAATACTCTTGCGCACAGGTGTGTAAGCTAGATGATCCCAAGGGTTCAGAAAGGACAATGGATTTCAGCCTTGCTGCTCTCCAGGATGGGATTATTCTAGAAGTAAATGATAAGAAAAAAAGAGAGCGCACCAGCTCTGATGAAGAAAGGACACATTCGAAACGCGTTAGTCAGCAGCAGTTCGTATGTCCTCTTCCTAGGACCTGGAAACCGCTACCAGTGGACCAATCGCTTTGTGACTGTATATAGTGCGATTTTTTTTTTTTTTTTTTTTAATTGATTTTTTTTCTTCCTACCTTTTGTGAGTAGATTTTAATCTTGGTTTTATTTAATACATTTACCTTAGGATAATGCACTAGGCTGGTGCGCTCTCTTTTTTTCTTATTATCAACAGCGGTATTTTATACTGAGATTAAATTACACACAAGTGGACTTTATTTAGTAAATAGGTGGCTTCTGAAGGCAATTGGTTCCACTAGATTTTAGTTAGGGGTATCAGAATAAAGGGGGCTGAATACAAATGTACTCCACACTTTTCACATATTTATTTGTAAAAAAAAAAATTTGAAAACCATTTATCATTTTCCTTCCACTTCACAATTATGGGCCACTTTGTGTTGGTCTATCACATAAAATCCCAAAAAAATACATTTACGTTTTTGGTTGTAACATGACAAAATGTGGAAAATTTCAAGGGGTGTGAATACTTTTTTAGGACCTATAACTTATAGCTTTATGTGAGTATCTGAGGAATAGAAAAACTAAACCAGTTGTATACGTTATCTGTTCACAGTTTTGTATTTGCTTTGATGTGCATCAGCCTTGACCTTTTTTCATAGATCTGTGTTGGTGACATTTGTACTGACCTACTGGGGCTGATTTACAGGCTATTCACTTAAAATGAATTTTCAGTTTTCAAAAGTCATTGTTGGTAAATAAGGTCAACCTACAGTACGCTCACTTTAAATATCCAGTCGTGTGCAAGGAAAATGTCAAAATCTGGACATTTTTTGAACATGATTGGCTTCTTGTAGTAATCACGGCTTCATCTCCTTCACTAAACCACTGAATATTAAAGTGGTTGTAAACCTCAGTCATGAAATCTGAGCGAAGCACATATACAGTATCTGTAATGTTTACTTATCTCTCTCCAAAGCTCTAAGTGTGGTTTCTCTCTGGTGCTTCGTTCCTCTGTTATCAGCATGTGTTAATTCTGAGAAGTTGTCCTGACACATGCGATAAAATTTGTGTTGGGGAGGGAGATAAGCCCACAGATTGCCTATTCACAATACAGCTCTACATGTTCCTTTGTTCCTCTCCCTATCTGGAGGGGGGGCGGGTGTGTCCCTTTCCTCCAATCATCTCTCGCACACTGTATAAGAGCTGTAACTGCAGCTCTCCACCCCCTCCTCTGTATTCCTCACAGATGCAGAAGGATTTTTATCACAATTGTGCTCTTTTGATCAGCTGTACACAAGAGAAGACTGCAGATAAACTGGTACAACTTATGTAGGAGGATTTGTTTCATCTCTGTGTATCACTTGAGGCCAGTCACTTTATTGGTTATATGAGGGGGGGGGGGGGGTTACAACCACTTTAAGGCCCCATTTACAGCACAGAGGTGCGACTGACTGTCTACGCTTTTTCCAATGGGCCGCCCTAAAAACGTGCAAAACAGTCCCCGCGCCATTTTATAAATCATACTGCACCATAAAGCATGGTACTGCGGTACCTTGCATTTTGGCATGCACGTTTTCAAGTTGCATGGCGATGTAGCAAAGAATTATTAGTACTGTGGCATGTCTGCAAAGGGGCAGACCCAGGAACTCATAAAGAGTGGCACAGACAGATTTTGCAACAGTGACTTATGGGGTCAGTTTACTAAAGGAAAATAGACTGTGCACGTTGCAAGCGCAGCTGCCCCAGAGCTTAATAAATAAGGTGAAGCTCTGCTGAGTTCCTTCATCCAATCATGTGCAAACCAAAATGCTGTTTTTTTTTTTTTTTTGTTTTTTTTTGCACATGATTGGGTATTCTTTGCAAAGTAAAGGTTTTACCTAATTTATTAAGCTTTGGAGCAACTGCACTTGCAAAGTGCACAGTCTATTTTCTTTTCAGAAATTGAACCCTAGGTGTTTTAAAAGTGGCACAGAATACGCCAAATTCATGCACTTGTACTTAAATTCGGCACACGCTGCACCACTTTTAGAATGCATGTGAGACACTTTTGCAAAATCTGTCTGAGCCCAGGGCTGGTGCAAGGATTTTTGACACCCTAGGCGAAACTTAATTTTGTCGCCCCCCTGGCTCCACCCCTGACTCCACCCCCTTTTCCCTGCCCATGTATACCCCACATTTTTAATGACGTGCCCATCAAGTGCAGCCTCACCAGGGCCCATCAAGTGCAGCCTCACCAGGGCCCATCAAGTGCAGCCTCACCAGGGCCCATCAAGTGCAGCCTCACCTGGGCCCATCAAGTGCAGCCTCACCTGGGCCCATCAAGTGCAGCCTCACCTGGGCCCATCAAGTGCAGCCTCACCTGGGCCCATCAAGTGCAGCCTCACCTGGGCCCATCAAGTGCAGCCTCACCTGGGCCCATCAAGTGCAGCCTCACCTGGGCCCATCAAGTGCAGCCTCACCTGGGCCCATCAAGTGCAGCCTCACCTGGGCCCATCAAGTGCAGCCTCACCTGGGCCCATCAAGTGCAGCCTCACCTGGGCCCATCAAGTGCAGCCTCACCTGGGCCCATCAAGTGCAGCCTCACCTGGGCCCATCAAGTGCAGCCTCACCTGGGCCCATCAAGTGCAGCCTCACCTGGGCCCATCAAGTGCAGCCTCACCTGGGCCCATCAAGTGCAGCCTCACCTGGGCCCATCAAGTGCAGCCTCACCTGGGCCCATCAAGTGCAGCCTCACCTGGGCCCATCAAGTGCAGCCTCACCTGGGCCCATCAAGTGCAGCCTCACCTGGGCCCATCAAGTGCAGCCTCACCTGGGCCCATCAAGTGCAGCCTCACCTGGGCCCATCAAGTGCAGCCTCACCTGGGCCCATCAAGTGCAGCCTCACCAGGGCCCATCAAGTGCAGCCTCACCAGGGCCCATCAAGTGCAGCCTCACCAGGGCCCATCAAGTGCAGCCTCACCAGGGCCCATCAAGTGCAGCCTCACCAGGGCCCATCAAGTGCAGCCTCACCAGGGCCCATCAAGTGCAGCCTCACCAGGGCCCATCAAGTGCAGCCTCACCAGGGCCCATCAAGTGCAGCCTCACCAGGGCCCATCAATGAATGTTTGCTTGCTTGCATTCATTCGGGAGTCGAGACACAGACACAGTACTCCGCTGCCGCTCTGATACTATGAGCAAAAAGAGCGGCAGCTGCCTGCTGATGCTGAGACTTAGTTGCTTGCTGCAGAGAGAAGAGAGTAGGAACACCAGTGACCGGGCGCCCTAGGCGGCTTCCTAGTTTGCCTAGTGGTAGCACTGACCCTGTCTGATCCCACTTGTGAGACCCAGAATTGCAGGACATGTGAAATGTCATGTATCTTTATGAGAACCGTTGCTGTTGACACTACTGAAGTCGCTGCACTACTTTGATCTGACTTCAATGCCAGAGAGTGTAGAAGTCTTCTTCAAAGTCACTACAAAGTTGGACTCCAAAGTTGCACTGAAAATCACACACTTTTGGAGTCAGCTAGTGTGAAAGGAGCCTTAATTTGCTGTATTATAAGATACAAACTGTTGGTATTTTATTTTTGAATTTGGCACATTCATTGCAATACAATGTACAAGTGTCGCATTTTAGAACCACCTGAATTTGGCGCACAAGTCATCAGACCCAAAAGTGTATACTTCATGAATTTGGCACAATACATTACCAAGAGAGATTAATGCCAGATAAGGGGTGCAGCAGCTTTATTGCTTAAATGTGTAAAGAAAGGAAAAGCAGGAAGCAGAACTGAGTCTGTAATCTAGCAGATTGCATGCTTGGCCTTGTTCAGTAAAGGCAGAGAACAGTGTGCAAGCTAGAGGAACCTACTGCCACTCATTAAATACATTGCTCACTTACCTGACTTCAGTCAAGTGATATCTGTTTGCCTGCCTTGAGATCCTCGAACATAATCGCTCGATGCACCTTTATAGCAGACTGTACCAGGATTTTGTTGCTGCATAAGTCTGTACTTTGTATGCCGCATTTCCCAGCCTGGTTTTGCATGTTATGGAAGCAAGTGAGGTTGATTTTACTAAAGGCAAATAGACTGTGTACTCTGCAGGGGCATTTGCGCCAGAGCTTACTAAATGAGGGGAAGCTCCGCTGACTTCCACCATACAATCCTGTGCAAGCAAAAATGCAGATTTTTTTTTTTTTTTTTAATTTTCCTTGCATGTGATTGGGTACTTTTTTTTGCAAAGTGAAGCTTTACCTTCTTTAATAAGCTCCGGAGCAAATACCCCTGCAGAGTGCAACTGCACTTGCAAAGCACACTGTTTATTTGCCTTTAGTACAGTGGTCTCCAAACTGCGGCCCGGGGGCCGGATGTGGCCCTTTGCTTGCCCTGGGGCACTATTCCTCCCATTGACACCAATGATGGGCAGTTTTCCTCTCACTAACACCAATAATGGAGCAGTTTTCTTCCCACTAACACCAATGATGGGGCACTATTGCTCCCACTGACACCAATGATGGGACACTGTTGCTCCCACTGACACCAATGATGGGGCGCTATTGCTCCCACTGACACCAATGATGGGGCGCTATTGCTCCCACTGACACCAATGATGGGGCCCTATTGCTCCCACTGACACCAATGATGGGGCCCTATTGCTCCCACTGACACCAATGATGGGGCCCTATTGCTCCCACTGACACCAATGATGGGGCCCTATTGCTCCCACTGACACCAATGATGGGGCCCTATTGCTCCCACTGACACCAATGATGGGGCCCTATTGCTCCCACTGACACCAATGATGGGGCCCTATTGCTCCCACTGACACCAATGATGGGGCCCTATTGCTCCCACCGACACCAATGATGGGGCCCTATTGCTCCCACCGACACCAATGATGGGGCCCTATTGCTCCCACTGACACCAATGATGGGGCCCTATTGCTCCCACTGACACCAATGATGGGGCCCTATTGCTCCCACTGACACCAATGATGGGGCCCTATTGCTCCCACTGACACCAATGATGGGGCCCTATTGCTCCCACTGACACCAATGATGGGGCCCTATTGCTCCCACTGACACCAATGATGGGGCCCTATTGCTCCCACTGACACCAATGATGGGGCCCTATTGCTCCCACTGACACCAATGATGGGGCCCTATTGCTCCCACTGACACCAATGATGGGGCCCTATTGCTCCCACTGACACCAATGATGGGGCCCTATTGCTCCCACTGACACCAATGATGGGGCCCTATTGCTCCCACTGACACCAATGATGGGGCCCTATTGCTCCCACTGACACCAATGATGGGGCCCTATTGCTCCCACTGACACCAATGATGGGGCCCTATTGCTCCCACTGACACCAATGATGGGGCCCTATTGCTCCCACTGACACCAATGATGGGGCCCTATTGCTCCCACTGACACCAATGATGGGGCCCTATTGCTCCCACTGACACCAATGATGGGGCCCTATTGCTCCCACTGACACCAATGATGGGGCCCTATTGCTCCCACTGACACCAATGATGGGGCCCTATTGCTCCCACTGACACCAATGATGGGGCCCTATTGCTCCCACTGACACCAATGATGGGGCCCTATTGCTCCCACTGACACCAATGATGGGGCCCTATTGCTCCCACTGACACCAGTGATGGGGCCCTATTTCTTCCACTGACACCAGTGATGGGGCCCTATTTCTCCCACTGACACCAGTGATGGGGCCCTATTTCTTCCACTGACACCAGTGATGGGGCACTATTCTTCTTACTCTCGCATTGTTAGCAACATCAGGACTTTCTACTCCTATTGGCCACAGTCTGGCCCCTCTAAAGTCTGAAGGATAATAAACTGGCACTTTGTTTAGAAAGTTTGGAGACCCCTGCTTTAGTAAATTATCCCCAAAACAAGACAGCGCTGGCAGTTTACAGATTTCTGACTTGTTTGCTTTAACATATGATTTTACTGTATGTGTAATATAATGCTAGGAGCAAAATGGCAGTACATGGGAACCTTTGCTGTAACATAAAATATTTAATTTTTTTGTGTTGTGTATTTTTTTTTTTTAAATATTGTAATGCATTTTGCTATACTGAACAGCAGAGAATAGGAGATGAGCTCAGAGTGAACATCTCGCATGTAACCTTCTCCTAGAGCAGCTCACTACTATTCTGTATGTGTCAGTCATTTCTTTTCACAGGCTGCAGTGTTCTCTCCCTTCTATTTGGGTGACTTTGTATCGCTGCCTGTAGAATGTCCAACTGAATGTGACATTAGTGACCTGACAAGTGTTGAGATACCAGTCTGCTGAGGAAATGAGTGAAGAACACATCTCTGCCCATAAACACTAATGCCCCGTACACACGGTCGGACATTGATCGGACATTCTGACAACAATATCCTAGGATTTTTTTCCGACGGATGTTGGCTCAAACTTGTCTTGCATACACACGGTCACACAAAGTTGTCAGAAAATCCGATCGTTCTGAACGCGGTGACGTAAAACACGTACGTCGGGACTATAAACAGGGCAGTGGCCAATAGCTTTCATCTCTTTATTTATTCTGAGCATGCGTGGCACTTTGTCCGTCGGATTTGTGTACACACGATCGGAATTTCCGATAACGGATTTTGTTGTCAGAAAATTTTATATCCTGCTCTCAAACTTTGTGTGTCGGAAAATCCAATGGAAAATGTGTGATGGAGCCCACACACGGTCGGAATTTCCGACAACAAGGTCCTATCACACATTTTCCGTCGGAAAATCCGACCGTGTGTACGGGGCATAAGAGATGTTTGTCTATGTATGCTAAGGGATTTCTTTGAGTTCTCTGTAGATATGTTTGGACATCCTTATTGTCCCCGATCCTGGTGAATGATCGTAGTTCCTCTATTTTTGTAACATCTGTTTGTCATGCATACTGTGTGTGTTAAGGGGTGAACACACATGTAATGTACACTGCAGGCAAATTATTAATATAACAAATTATGTCTCTGTATGTTTGTCCTGAAATAGTCCTCCTCACTTCCTGACCTGCACAGGACTTGTGCAGCATTTGCCCGGGTTTCAGTTACTGGCTGATGCTGCTGGTCCCTACAGGAGAAGGAATATGGGGAGCAGAATGCAAGAAAAGGCGGACAGTGAGCAGAGCTAGAGGAAGCAGATGAAGACATTGTCGGTGGGAAAAGAAGAAATGGTCTGCTGGAATAGAAGGTTGAACCTGAGACAGACTCTATATATTCAGCAGTAAACCTAGCCATGGGCTACTGGGGCAGGAAGCCAAGGTACAGTCTATCCAGTAGTAAACCTAGCCATGGGCTACTGGGGCAGAAAGCCAAGGTACAATCTATATATCCAGCAGTAAACCTAGCCATGGGCTACTGGGGCAGAATGCCAAGGTACAACCTATATATCCAGAAGTAAACGTAGCTGTAGGATATTGGGACAGAATGCCAAGGTGCAGCTTATATATCCAGAAGTAAACCTAGCCATGGGCTACTGAGGCAGAATGCCAAGGTACAATCTATATATCCAGAAGTAAACCTAGCCATGGGCTACTGGGGCAGAATGCCAAGGTACAGCTTATATATCCAGAAGTAAACCTAGCCATGGGCTACTGGGGCAGAGTGCCAAGGTACAACCTATATATCCAGAAGTAAACCTAGCCATGGGCTACTGGGGCAGAGTGCCAAGGTACAACCTATATATCCAGAAGTAAACCTAGCCATGGGCTACTGGGGCAGAGTGCCAAGGTACAACCTATATATCCAGAAGTAAACCTAGCTGTAGGATATTGGGACAGAATGCCAAGGTGCAGCTTATATATCCAGAAGTAAACCTAGCCATGGGCTACTGGGGCAGATTGCCAAGGTACAATCTATATATCCAGTAAACCTAGCCATGGGCTACTGGTGCAGAAAGCCAAGGTACAATCTATATATCCAGAAGTAAACCTAGCCATGGGCTACTGGGGCAGAAAGCCAAGGTGCAGCTTATATATCCAGAAGTAAACCTAGCCGTGGTCTACTTTTGGCAGACAATCAAGGCACAATCTAAATATGTAGTAGTAAACCTAGCAAGTAAACGAGAAGCAGCTAGACCAAAACCTTCTAATCTAAAGCCATTCTCCATAGGTTTTGAATATGAAGATGGGGCCGCTACTTATATAAACACTATACTGGTAGGTGCAGGCCTGGTAGTGTTAATAAGCATTTGTAAGGGTGTTGTATATTAAACTACATTTTGCAAAGCAGTCTTTAGGTGCATGCTTTGAATAGAGGTGTGAGGGATTAGAACCCCTTTTGGGTTTTCTTTGAATACCTACAGGGTAGATTTACCCTTTATTTTTCTTGGTGATCCGAAAGTTAATGGAAATTCCAACATTTTACAGTTGTCATCACATTATGATGGGAGGAAAAACCCCTGTTCTGATGACCACTGTCTAAAAGGGTGTGTGCCTATCTTTGAGATTTTCTTTGACTCCCTTTTGTGTCTCTGGGACAGGAAATGATGGGAAATCCCCCCAACAGGACACAGACAGCAAAAAGAAAAAAAAAAACGATTTTAGGCTGGGTTTACACCTCCAATGGATGCGTCTCGCAGCAGGGGTCCAGTGCGTCCCTGTTCTGCATTTCAGGGACGAATCGGGGACAAATTTTTGCCTGAATTCGGCCCTGAAACTGAGCCAAAGTCGCAACGGAGGTATGTGAACCAGCTCCATAGAGAGCCGGTCACAATCTCCTGTCATGCAAATTGGATGCGCGGAAACCCTCATCCAATTAGCATAGGTGTGAACCCAGCCTCAATCTTTCCCCACTCTACCCAAAATTAAGTTGGTTAACCACATACTTCAAACTGGTCCGTATCTACAATGCAAGTTTAATGTGCAGGCATCCTGTAAACCTAATATGAAATTCTTAGTCCCTACTGGAAATCGCTAAGAAATGATGACCCAAACTTGTGTCTTCAGGCCCAGTGATATGTAAAGGTCAGGTTTGGCAATATTTTAAGTAGATACCTATTTACTAAAGGAGTAGAGGCTGTTCACTTTGCAAAGTGAATGTTCACTCAAAGCGGAGTTGCACCAAAAAATGGAACTTCCGCTTTAAGTGCTGGTGACCCCCTGACATGCCACATTTGGTAATTTTTTTTTGGGGGGGGGGGGGGCGAGCGGATACCCTGTTTTTAGAGGCACCCACTTCCTCCCCTGTCGCCGGAAAGAAGATCAACTCTTCCCCCTCCCTCCCTGCAATCTTCTGTGACACGTCACAGGTCCCAGAAGATTGCCCGGTGTTCTGCCGAGAAAGTTCAGCTCGGCAAATAAGGACCCCCCTCTGCTGCTCAGGCACAGCGCCTGCGCAATAGGATCCGGCGGAAATAGCCGAAGGGGAATAGGTCCAAATCAGCTGTACACGGCGCCTGTAAGAGGGTCGCTCGCCACGCTTCGGGCACGGCCTCGCTGCGCTCGGCTCTTTTAGATTCCCCCTCTAGGTCCACTTGGATGGTAGGGAAGGAACCTGGACCCAGGGCGCAGGCGCCGTGTACAGCTGATTGTGTATTTTGAGCTTCGGCTATCTCCGGCGGCTGTTAGTAGTTTGTACTGCGCAGGCGCTGCGCCTGCGCAGTACAGGGGGGGAACTTATCCACCGAGGGAACTTATTCGGCAAGACACCGGCCATTCACGGCGTGCAGTGTGTGCCCGGCTATGAAGCCACAGTCGGGTGCCCACAGTTAGAATGCCAGCGGAGAGGAGGGGGGATGAACGAGGCTTTATATGCCCGTATGGCTGGACTGTGGGACAGGTGAGTGTCCGATTTATTAAAAGTCAGCAGCTACACTTTTTGTAGCTACTGACTTTTAAATGGGCGGAACTCCGCTTTAACGTGGTAAATAAGGTGAAACTTTGTTCAATACCCAGTGAGATTATAAAGAAACAAAATCATTGCCAACATTTGATTGGATGATTTAAGTGGACATGGCTTCTCATTCACTTTGGTAAGTAATCCGCTTATATTATATCCCTTTAATAAATCAATTCCATCTTGTTATATTCAAATTATCCATCCAGCACTATAGATATGGCCTTTGGTGGAACGGTTTAGTACAGACCGCGCTTCCATTTATCATACTCTGCAGCATATTCATGGATTCCTATTTTCAGTTTTAGTTGTCTCTCCTTTCCCCATTCATGGTTTTATACTGTTGTCTTGTTGGGCTCACCAACATTTCCCAATTTTATCACAATAAAACATAAAGCACCTCCAGTGTTTAGAGTACTGCTATAAAGTCCCAATCCTATGCGCACCATCAACAATAGGCTTTAAAGAAGAAGTCCAGCTTGGGCTCGTTTGGCTGGGCTTCTCCTAAGGGTCTCGGAAGTGCAATCGATTTTGCACTCCTGTGACCCGTTTTTGAGCAGGGAGTGGACTGGAGTTCGCTCTCTGCTGACGTCACAGGAATCTGTCAGATCCGCCAGGTGCCTGGACTGAGATTCGGCTCAGCCTCTCAGTGAGCCGCTGAGAGCCAGAGAGGGCCGCTCCCCTCCACAGCTCAACGCTCCGGTGAGTGAGGAGGAGCAGAGAGGAGAGATGCTGATTGACAGTCAGCATCTCTCTGCTCGGGGAGGCGAGAGAACCGAGCAATCGAACACCGCTGATGTCGGGGCAGAGGTGACGGGGAACGATGCTGCATCCACCTAGGTAAGTATGATGGGGGGAAAAAAAACAAAACAAAACATACTACTCTTTTAAAGCGGAGTTCCACACAAAAATGCAACTTCCGCTTTTCTGAACCCTCCCCCCCCCTCCGGTGTAACATTCGGCACCTTTCAGGGGGGAGGGGGGTGCAGATACCTGTCTAAGACAGGTATTTGCACCCACTTCTGGCATAGACTCCCACGGGAGTCTATGCCTCTTCCTGTCCCTTTGCGCTGTCTCCTGGGAAACCCACAGCTCCCAGGAGACAGCGGGGACCACTTACGATGCGCAGCGCGACTCGCGCATGCGCAGTAAGGAACCGGGAAGTGAAGCCGCAATGCTTCACTTCCTGATTCCCTCACCTAGGATGGCGGCGGCAGCTGTCGAGAACCAAGCGGGTTCTCGGCGTCTCCTGCCGACATCGCTGGACCCTGGGACAGGTAAGTGGCCATGTATTAAAAGCCAGCAGCTGCAGTATTTGTAGCTGCTGGCTTTTAATATTTTTTTTTTGCGGTTTGGATGGACTCCCTCTTTAAGTATAGCATACATATAACCAGGCTTCACATCATTAAAGGGATCTTATCATATTTTTTTTTTTTTTTTTGTGTGCGTGATTCAGTGGAAATTTTGAAACATGCTTCCTTGGAACTTGTAACAAAGTTTCTAGTGGTCAGGAAGAAGTAGTCCTAAGACTTCCAGCTGTGAGCCAAGTCCTTGTTCCCAGTTATAGCTGATGTGTAAAATATGTATCAGTCTGCAGTGGTTAGAACAAGGAGATGTTCTATATATCTCTAGAGAGGTCAGTCCGCTAATAATCTGCACATTATTATTGCAGAAAATAGGACATTGAGGCAACTCACAAGTTGGTGTGTTGATTGTATGCAGACATTCTTCCTACAGCAGGAGGGTTATCATTCTCACATACAGTGTTTTATAACCGAGAACCTGGCCTAAAATAGATCTGTTATCTGTTTCTCACTGAAAAGGGATGTGCAAAATGTTTTGTGTTTTCACTCACTTTATCTGGCACTTCCCTTAATGAATTTATATAGCCCTATAAGTATAACCCATGCCTTTCAGAGAGCCATGTCACACATGTACAGTGCCTTGAAAAAGTATTCATACCCCTTGAAATGTATTTTATTGGGATTTTTATGTGATAGACCAACACAAACTGACCCATAATTGTGAAGTGGAAGGAAAATGATAAATGGTTTTCAAATTTTTTTACAAATAAATATCTGAAAAGGGTGGCGTGCATTTGTATTCAGCCCCCCCGAGTCAATACTTTGTAGAACCGCCTTTCACTGCAATTACAGCTGCAAATCTTTTTGGGGATGTCTCTACCAGCTTTGCACATCTAGAGAGTCACATTTTTGCCCATTCTTTTCTGCAAAATAGCTCAAGCTCTGTCAGATTGGATGGAGCGTGCCTGTGTACAGCAATTTTCAAGTCTTGCCACAGATTCTCAATTGGGTTTAGGTCTGGACTGTGACTGGGCCATTCTAACACATGAATATGCTTTGATCTAAACCAATCCATTGTAGCTCTGGCTGTGTTTAAGGTCATTGTCCTGCTGGAAGGTGAACCTCCGCCCCAGTCTCGTCTTTTGCAGACTCTAACAGGTTTTCTTCTAAGATTGCCCTGTATTTGGCTCCATCCATCTTCCTATCAACTCTGACCAGCTTCCCTGTCCCTGCTGAAGAAAAGCATCCCCACAACATGATGCTGCCACCACCATGTTTCACAGTGGGGATGATGCGTTCTGGGTGATGTGCAGTGTTAGTTTTACGCCATACGCAGTGTTTTTTGCTTTTAGGGCAAAAAGGTCAATTTTGGTCTCATCTGACCAGAGCACCTTCTTCCACATGTTTGCTGTGTTCCCCACATGGCTTCTTGCAAACTGCAAACGGGACTTCTTATGGCTTTCTTTCAGCAATGTCTTTCTTCTTGCCACTCTTCCATAAAGGCCAGATTTGTGGAGAGCACGACTAATAGTTGTCCTGTGGACAGATTCTCCCATCTGAGCTGTGGATCTCTGCAGCTCCTCCAGAGTTACCATGGGCCTCTTGGCTGCTTCTCTGATGAATGCTCTCCTTGCCCGGCCTGTCAGTTTAGGTGGACGGCCATGTCTTGGTAGGTTTGCAGTTGTGTCGTACTCTTTCCATTTTCGGATGATGGTTTGAACAGAGCTCCGTGAGATGTTCAAAGCTATGGATACTTTTTTTATAATCTAACCCTGCTTCTCCACAACTTTATCCCTGGTGTGTTCCTTGGCCTTCATGATGCCGTTTGTTCACTAAAGTTCTCTACAAACCCCTGGGGGCTTCTCAGAACAGTTTTATTTATACTAAAATTAAATTACACACAGGTGGACTCTATCTACTAATTAGGTGACTTCTGAAGGCAATTGGTTCCACTAGATTTTAGGGATCAGAGTAAAGGGGTCTGAATGCAAATGCACATCACACTTTTCAGATATGCATTTGTAAAAAAAAAATTGAAAACCATTTATCATTTTCCTTCCACTTCACAATTATGTGTCACTTTGTGTTGGTCTGTCACATAAAATCCCAATAAAACATATTTACATTTTTGGTTGTAACATGACAAAACATGTAACATTTTAAGGGGTATGAATACTTTTTCAAGGCACTGTACACATACACCCCAACCTGCAAAAACTAATTTCAGAGAGGATGATCAAATGAAATTGAATCAGTAGGCGAGGTGGGCAATTATAGGCAGATCTCACTAATTAATTGTGACCTCAAATTATTGGCAAAAATTTCTGCCACTCGATTGAACCAGTTTATTGCTAATTATATTCATGTAGATCAGGCTGGTTTCATACCAGGCCATCGGGCTTCGGATCAAATACGGCAAGCCATAGACTTGATTTCGATACTTCAAACCTCCTGGGATAAGTGGGGCGTGAGAAAGGGTATGCTGCTTTCCCTTGATATATGGAAAGCATTTCATAGTAGCTCATGGGACTATCTCTTTAGAATACTGCATAGGTGGAATTTTGGCCCTCAATTCCTGTTATTTTTACGGGCACTTTATAGCAACCCCTCGGCCCAGAAATGCCTACGAGGTTACTTCTCTGTGTCCTCTTTCCCCTATTCTTTTTGTCATTGCCATCAAGCCAACTGGCTGTGGCAATCCGTGCCAATCCAGATATTTTCGGTATTAACAGTGGGGGTAGACAACAAAAATGTACACTGTTTGCAGATGATCTGCTCCTCTTTTTGTCCTCCTCGCATACTTCCCTGCCGTCAGTTCTGGATCTCCTCCAGCACTTCGGAAACATTTCCGGCTTAGTTGTCAATTGGGAAAAGTCAGAAGCCCTGAATGTGAACCTGGATGGGGGGATGTCTTACGGAGTGCCCGGGGGCATTATAGTTTTGCATGGCAGTCAAAAGCCATCCCCTACCTTGGCATTAAATTGACCCCTTCTTTGGCAACACTCTATCGATCCAATTATTCACAACTTTTTTTTTTCAGTTGCTGCAGGAGTTGGAACAATGGTCTCCTGGTGGTCTCTCCGGAATTGGTAGAATAGCTTTGATCAAAATGGTAGTGCTCCCCAGGAGCCTTTACTATTTTCATGTTCTATTTGGGGCCCTGGGGGGGGGGGCGTAGATTGGCCTGGCGCACGCTGTATACTTTGCGTGAGCTTGGGGGGCTGGGGGTCCCATCCTTAAACAATACTATAGAGCAGTCCAGGTGGCCCAGTTGGCTCAGATATATTCCTCCCCATGCAGACCGGAGTGGGTGGCCCTAGAGGAGCAGGCTTGCAGACCTCTCCCCATTGACCTTTTGATGTGGATCCCATTTTGGCAGCATCCGTCGATCCTTTTGCCCCTCTTTATCTCACACTATACATTTCTGGGATACGTCCACACACTTCGGTGGCCCCTCTGTTCCACAACCTGGCTTTCCCACCTCGACAGGAATTCCAGTGGTGGATTGATAAGGGCCTGTATAGAATAAGTGATTTTCTTGACCATAAAGGAATCTGCCCGGTCTCCTACGTTGTGCAGCTGTTGAAGGTGCCTCCATCTGAGCATTTCCATTTGCAGCAGATCCAACATTTTTGTGCATTATTTGCAGAGATCTACAGCTGATATTACTACGCGCACTGCTTTTGTTTCTAGATGTTTTAGGGGGAGGCCCAGAGGGGGCCATCTCCAATGCTGTACAAATTGTTTGTTTATCTGTCTGCGAAAGTTACCTTATGTGCAGGCTTGGGAGCGGGACTTATGGGAGGAGATTGATTTGAGTGACTGGGGGAAGTGGTCTCCTCGTACCTATAAGAGTATCATGAACACAGCCCTAGCGGAGGGAGGATATAAGGGGCTTTCTAGATGATACCTGGTGCCAGACCGCCTCTCGAAAATGTACCATGGGGTTTCCTTTCTGTGTTTTTGGGGATGTGGTCAACCTGATACAATGTTCCACATATGGGGGACCTGTGCCAAGGTTTGCTGGTTTTGGATTAGAGTACACTCCCTGATCAATTCTAAAATGGTGAATATAGTTAAAAACCCTAAGGTGGCTCTTCTCAACGAGCCCGTCGTTGATGCTCCCACGAATGTTCAAACTTTAATCCACTTCATGTTTCTTGCGGCAAAAATCGATATAGCAACCGGTTGGAGGAAACCAGTGGTAGATCTAGCGATTATGAAAAATAAACTGACATGGATCATGCTCAACAAAAAGCTGGTCAGTATCTTGCAAAATAAGACTGCTAAGTTTGACCGAATTTGGGATCCTTAGATTAAGTATCTCCAACTTCCAGCCGACTAGTGGGTTTTAAGAGGAGTTTTTCAGCGGTAAAAGCTGTAGCTCTGATAAAAGCTTAAAAACGCTGAAAAACTTGGCTATTCGCGTTTGAGTGTTTTTGAGCCATAAGCTTTTGTGGGAGTAAAAAAATAAATAAAACAGGCATTGGAAAAAAAGTGGAAACTAAACTAACTCTGCATTGGAAAGGTTGACGTCGCAGTCCTGCCAGCAAGATCAAGGGGATGCTAAAGGAATGTTTCCCAAAGGTGTGTGTGTTTTTTTTTGTTTTTTTTTTGTTTTGTTTTTTTGGATATTATGCGGAGATTTAGGTTGTACTGTATTTCAAACTTTACTTCTTTTTTTTAATCCAACAAGATTTTATTGAGTTTGCAGGGAAAGCATTACAAGCATTGTAGACAGGTTTACACAGCACCTCTTATGCAACACATAATCCAATAGCAAAGTAACAATCTCAATATAACATTGTTAAAAGTTTATTCCAATCACAGTCAACCTCTATCCAGGTCTCACCCGGCATTGATTCCTATACCAGTTCCATAGGTGCTAATCCTGGTACATCTAACCATGGACCCCATATTTTTTCAAATTTTGGCATGCTACCTCTATGTTGGTAAATCAACTTTTCCATTTTTAGAGTTGTGTTAATACTTTCAGTCCACTCCTTAACAGTCGGTGACCTATCGGACTTCCAGTGAGTCATAATCAGTCTTCTGGCCTGAAAAAGTACTCTATGCACAGCTTCTCTGTTGTGTCCTTCCCATTCGTATTCCTCCAAAGCACCCAAGAGACACGCTCTAGGGTCCTGTGGAAGACCCACATTAAAGATTGAGTTAATATTTTGAACCACTCCTGCCCAATACATGTGTAACTTGGGACATCTCCACAGCATATGGATCAGGTCTCCATGCTCACGTTTACATCTAGTACATGTTGGTTCCGTCAGCCTGTTCATTAAATGTAATCTGTGCGGAGTATAATATGTTCTCAATAGAATATATAGTTGGGTGAGTTTTTGTTCAAACTTTACTTCTAGTATATTCTACAAACTGTATGTTCTGAAAATTAGGGCTCCCTCTGCTGGCAAATTTATGGCACTTTTTTTTATCTTTCAATGGTCCTGATGTAAAGTGGAGGATTTAAAAAAAAAAAAAAAAAAAAAAAAAAAACTTACAGGTTCGATCCCCATCCTTGCTCACACTGCTTTGATCTATTTCTTTTATGCACTCTATTATACACAGTGTATTCATGGTGGATAAACTGCTTAGAGGAAACCTGTGCTGAGACATAAATGGAAACGACTTTTGTGTTGACTTCTTATTTTGAAAATGCTGGTTGCCTGACTGTCTATCTGATCCTTTGATTTCGGTTCTCTGAGTCACTGATTCGGAACAAGTAAGCAGATTGGGAGTTCTGACGTCCCTTGCTGTATACTTCTTTTAGGTCAGTAACTCATAAATGATTGAAGCGGGTTAGAATGACATTCAGATAGCTAGCATTTTCAGAAGGAACACCGCCATGGTAACCTATATATTTCTTTCAGTAGGTTCTTCTTTTAGAACCAGCCATTTGTGGGCTGAACCACTTGTCAGCCTTCAGTTTGCTGGACCTGACCCTTCTAGGTCAGTTTATTCAAAGTTTACTAAGAAGTACACTCTTGACTTGCTTCTGTTCACTTTTTGTACACTACGCAACTAAACTATTTCATAAGACTCTTTGAGTACCGTCCCGCATACTTTTTTTTAATTTACATTAACATTAGGGCTGCCACCTGTACAGGATTCACCCGGACAGTCCGGGTTTTAAATCTTGTGTCCGGGTTTCAGGCGGACTGAAACCCAGACACATTATTCAGACCAGGCTGTGGCTCCCCAAGTAACCCAGAAATCTGTTGCCGCCAGGCAGCTGCGGGCAGCTGTCTGGGGGCAGGTCCGGCATCACTGGGGGGGGGGCAGGGCGATGATGTAAGCAAGAGCAATTCGGCCACACCCACTGTTCACTGCGGCACGCTATGCGGACCGCATTACTAACTCTCCTTGGGGCACCCAAAGGTGTCCCAGGCCGCTAAAGTGTTTGGCTTGAAGAAAAGGAGGCAACCCTAACTAACATCCAAATTTTTAGGACAAGTTTTTGAGGTGTGTCCCCTTCTAAAAGGTCCAAGCAGTATTAATGCACAAAGTTTAATCAGAATATTAAAGAGGAACTGCAGTCTGCTCACATAATTTGTAATAAAAACATCTTTGCCATTCTGAAGCTTCCCTGCAAACACTTTGGATATTATTTTATATATACTGGGATTCTGTACTTGCAAAATAAGCTGCAGAAATCTCCCTCCACTGGGTTTGGCTGCAGACATTTTAACTGTGGGCAGATGAAGCTGCTGCCTGTTCACTTCCTGGATTTAAATAGACACACAGAGGCACACCTCCAGCCCTGCAGCTCTGATTGGCCCTCTTATGACTCCTCCCCCCCTCCCTTCCTGGCAAACTCTCACAAAAGGGAGAGAGCTGTGCATGATGTCATAAGCCTAGGCTAATGACCAGAGAAGAAACCGGAAGGGTATAAGGCATTTACTGGCAGAAAAGAAATGTTTTATCCAAAGTTGAAACAAGGGCAGAAGATTTAATAGATGGAAAGATGAAAAAATGACTGAAGCTCCCGCTTTAAGTAGGACACTCTGAGAAAGTGCAAACAAAAAGGGAAAAAAATAAAACCTAAAAACGTACACAGCAATGTTAATTAAACTTGGACAGTTAGTAAGAAAAAGTCAGGGAGAAGGCAAGGGGGGGAGTAGTACTCGCAGAGACGAGGGGGCGTAAAACTGTAGGATAATGACTTAGAAAACCCAGGTCCACATTTAGTCCATCATCTCAAATAGAATTATCATTCCTAGTTCAAAAGTTTTCCTTTCCTGAGTAGTTTTGAAGTTCCCTCTAAGAACTAAAACATTCATGTCTTCCATTGTCTGGTGTGGAAGTGTGCAGAAATCATCTTCCTTATGTCCCTTGATGGTATGTCTGTGAATATTTGGAATATGTTAGGTTTGTCATGCCCGGGTTCACACAGGAGCGGTGCGGGAAACCGTGTGCAATTTGACCAGGAATCACACCGTATTTCTACTCAAACCACACGTGATTCTTTGCAGTGCGATTTGAGCCCATTCATTTTGTATGGGCTCAAATCACGCTGCAAAGGTATCGGCGAGTATTTGACCGAAAGTATCAGTACAACTCTAGTATGTATACTGTAATTTACACAACTATAGATGTTATCCAAGTAATGCCAGTCATCAATGACTTATAGTGTGGTGGGCAATCTGGCCCTAGCGGATGCTGGCTAGGAGGTTCACTAACTGACTGACACCAAAAGTGACACTAAGGCCCCATTCACACCTGAGCAATTATCTGCTTGAAGCTCAAAAACACTGGAGGGAAAAAAAAAAAATCAATTCTTCTCTATGGAGATGGTTCACATCTCCACTCCATGTTGCCTGAAGCCAAAACGCCTGAAGCTCAAACAAGTTCTGGAGCTTTTTTTTGTCGCTCGAATCGGGCAGATTTGGGCTTTTTGGCGCGTTTGTATTTCCGTAGAAATGAAAAAGTGCCATTCGTGAAATTTTCTGCTCAAATGTAAAGAAGTAAAAAATAAAATAGTAATATATGAATAAATAAATGTAAAATTGTTGAGGCATTAAAGAGTAACTCCAGTTTTGATTAGAACAAAATATTCCCCTCTGGGTGATCTCTGTACATTGCAAGAGTAGCGTTGGAAGCGGCTGTAAACAGACCTCTTGTGATGCGCTGCGATCGAAGTGGAAGCCCGCCATGGGGCCCCTTACTGGCCACGGGCCCTCGGGAAGTGCCCGATGGTCACTCCGCCCCTGATCTTGAGACCATTCATGGGTGGAGTTGCTTCTCAGCTAAGGGAGTGGGCTCACTCACATTTTTTGCCTAAGAACACCGCCATGAATAAAAAATGGTACAAAAAACATCCCCCGAGAGCAACTTCTCCCAACCATCCAAGAACAGTTTGGTGAGGAACAATGCCTTTTACAGCATGATGGAGCACCTTACCATAAGACAAAAAATTGACAACCAAGTTGGCTTGGGGAACAAAACATCGACATTTTGGGTCCATGGCCAGGAAACTCCCCAGACCTTCAATCTTTAAGAGGCGGGTAAACAAAAAAAAACTCCACAAATTCTGACAAACTCCGAGCATTGATTATGCAAGAATGAGCTGCCATCAGTCAGGATGTGGCCCAGAAGTTGATGACAGCATGCCAGGGAGAATTACAGAGGTCTTAAATAAGACGGGTCAACACTGCAAATATTGACTCTTTGCATAAACTTCATGTCATTGTCAATAAAAGCCTTTGACACTTCTGAAATGCTTGTAATTATACTTTAAGTATACCATAGTAACATCTGACAAAAAGATCTAAAAACACTGAAGCAGCAGACTTTGTGAAAATGAATTTTTGTGCCATCCTCAAAACTTTTGGCCACGGCTGTATGCAACGTACAGGATTTCTGTTTTAATACTTCATTGCATAAATACAGGAAAAATATTTGATGTGTAGAACATTTATTTTGGCTATTTTTAGATATGCAGAATGTGTTGCGGAGTCGATCAGCTGGTATCTGGGACAGGCCCCTAGTGAGTGGATGTAGAGATGTAGAAGTAGTATGTATGCTGCAGCCTCCATGCCTTGGTCTATGCATGGCAGCGGCTGGTTGCTTAATGACATATTAAGATCTGGCCCCCTGTGCCCTTGTACGCAGCTCTTTATCTGCAGCTACAAGTCACTGAGCTGCGGTTGAGAGGTGTTCATCACCACTTAACCGAAATCGCAGCCAAGAAACACTTAGCAGTTCCTGTGCTTTGTGTGCGCAGGAGATGGGAGTCCGCTGCCAAAACTCGACATCCTATCCTGGAACTAAACACTTGTCACTTTGTGTCGCCTCTCAAGTGGCAGAACCATGTGTGGATCTCCAAGGTCATTGCAAACTCCCAGTTTTAAACTGTCCCTCATGTTGACACACTAATATCCCACTGCTGACAATAATGATTTTGTGAAGTTGTAAAACAAGAGAAGATGGGTGAGGCTTATGAGCTGAAGACCCTGATCATGGTTTTATGGAACCTTTGCAAATAAAGGTCCTGCTATGCTTGGGACAAACGTGTCCAACACAAGGCCCGCATGCTGAATCCTGCCCGCTAGCCCATTTCATGTGGTTGCAACACACCCCCCCCCTATATCTACACCCCCACTTTGTCTCAGCAGTCATCAGCCGACAGGATAACAGAGCACCTCCTACAGATTCTGCACCACTCTGTGCAGCGACCGGGCACCCTTGTCTCCACCTCTCCTGGTCTCAGCATTCAGCAGACTTGGCATACCCCTCCTGGTCCTCCTCCAGACTCATTCTGTTTTCCAGCTACTTCCTGGCAGCAGCACAAGGGTAAGGGGGGTGCAGTGTAATGTAAGGGAAGGTGGGGGTCTCTTGACTTCTGATGGTGGGGGGGCTCTTGATATCTGATATACAGGGGTGTTGCTCTAGACATCTAGTCTTATAGATACAACTATCCCTTTTGAGGGCAACCATAATTCTAATGTGGCCCGCAATCAAATTGAGTTTTACACCCCTAATCTATACTCAGACAAAAAAATGTAGCAAAAGAATTAAAAAAAAACCATAAAGTTAAAAAAAAAAATGGGGCAGACTCGATGGACCACTTGGTCTTTTTTTCACTCTTCTATGGTTCTACCTTGCCCTGCTGGGCCTTGAGTTCAACTCCTGCCAAGAACTCTATGCATGGTGTGTATATATTTTTCCCAAGGCTCTGTAGGGTTTCAATTGATTTCCTTCTGTCCTGAGATTCAGAGACCTACTGCTAGGTTCTATGGCTTCCACCCGAAACTGGTCCTGATGTGTGTGTGTGTGTGTGTGTACTTTTTAGAAGGGGTATGGTGGAGCTCGGCTATGAGAAAAGATAAAACAAACTGAATTTATTCTTCCTTGAGAAAAGGCAACTACGGGTGGATATCATCAACTTGTATAAATACATAAATGGTACATATAGGGACATTTCTAAAGACAAGCGGACACTCTACATCTGGAGGAAAAGAGTTTTCACCATGTAGAAAAAGGCTTCTGCACAGTAAAAGTTGTGAAATGTGGAATAGACTTTCACAGGAGCTAGTGCTAGCCAACGCTATAGATTTTTTTTTTTTTTTTTTTTAAACAGGATGTGCACACAAAATAACTGGCTACAGGCAGTCCCTGGTAACAAACATGATGGGTTCTATAGGTTTGTTCTTAAGTTGAATTTGTAAGTTAGAACAGGTACAAGTGTAACTCCAGCAAAAAGTTTTGGATAGCATAGGGAAGGGTTAACACCCCTGTAATGTTTGTCTTGCTGTCTGTACCCCTGTTCAGAAGATTTCACCTCACTTTCTGTCCCTGTGAGAATTGGATTTTGAAAATTTTGGGTTGTTGTGGAAAAAAGGATTGGTGATAAAGCATCAGTGGAAACCCCTTTTTTTCCCATGATAACTCTTACAGGAGTGAATTTCCCTTCCTAGGGGGAGATTTCCTCTCACTTCCTGTTGTCTTCTTTTGTAAGAGACAACAGGAAGTAAGTATGAGTCGTAGGTAAGTTGGATATATGTAATATTTATAGTGCCTTGAAAAAGTATTCATACCCCATTGAAATTTTCCACGTTTTGTCATGTTACAACCAAAAACGTAAATTTATTTTGTTGGGATTTTATGTGACACGTAAAAGTGGAAGGAAAATGATAAATGATTTTCAAAATTTTTTACAAATATCTGAAAAGTGTAGCGTTCATTTGTATTCAGCCCCCTTTACTCTGATACCCCTAACTAAAATCTAGTAGAACCAATTGCCTTCAGAAGTCACCTAATTGGTAAATAGAGTCCACCTGTGCGTAATTTAATCTCAGTATAAATACAACTGTTCTGTGAAGCCATCAGAGGTTTGTTAGAGAACCTTAGTGAACAAACAGCATCATGAGGGTTAAGGAACACACCAGACGGGTCAGGGATAAAGATGTGGAGAAGTTTAAAGCAGGGTTAAGTTATAAAAAAATATCCCAAGCTTTGAACATCTTACGGAGCTCTGTTCAATCCATCGTCCGAAAATGGAAAGAGTATTGCACAACTACAAACCTACCAAGACATGGCCGTCCACCTAAATTGACAGGCCGGGCAAGAAGCAGCCAAGAGGCCCATGGTAACTCTGGAGGAGCTGCAGAGATCCACAGCTCAGGTGGGAGAATCTGTCCACAGGACAAATATTAGCCCCGGTTCACACTAAGGCAGTGCGACTTGCAGCGTGACTGCCTCTGGCGACCTGGACACGACAGGGGCGGCGACTTGCAAAACGACTTCTATATAGAAGTCTATGCAAGTCGCCTCAAGTCGCCCCCAAAGTAGTACAGGAACCTTTTTCTAAGTCGGAGCGACTTGCGTCGCTCCGATCAGAACAGTTCCATTGTACAGAACGGGACGCTACTTGTCAGGTGGCTATTTTTTAATAATGTGAAAGATGTTGCGCTGAGAATCGTGATCTTTATTCTAAACCAAGAAATCGTGATTCAATTTTTTTCCAGAATCGTGCAGCTCTGCCTCTATTTGAGACTTACACAATTATTTCTTGTGCATTGTGTATTTTGGACCCCTTAAAAATGTACCATTTTCTGTTAGGAATTGCCCGCCATGCCTTAGCTGTACCAGGGGGCAAAGGGACTTCCTTCAGATGTCCAAAACTTGTGTGGTACTGTCATGATGTGTTTAATACTATTATTCCTGCATTTTATGTAATTTTGTTCTCATGAGCCAACCTTCCCTCCAATGACCCTAACTTAGAGATAGCAGTATCCCAGAGCCCTATACTTGACCAGGAAAACGATCGCTCATCCTCGGCTTTTCTCCCAATCTCCGGCCACATGCCTACACCTCATCCGCAGGCATAGCTCTTCAAATTTTGAGAAGATTTGGGCTGCGTGAATAAACAACTTTCTTCTTTTGCTCCCCTTGCACTAATTTATAAATAGATTTTTTTAGACCCTCATCTTTATGATAGTCCTAAGTATTGCCAGATACACCCTGGAAACCTTTTGCTACTTCATACGTTTTGGTACTATAAAGATCACAGGGATCACATACATTTTATTCAGTGTGCGTCTCATCCACAAATAAACTGTATTTACACCCTCGATGATGTAATTACATTTTATTCTACAATGTTGTATTTCAAGGCTAAGCCAGTAATTTGTTCTGCCTATACTTGTAACAAGTGGACCATGGATCGCCTTGACATGTTCATCTGGTTCTGTAGGCCACACCGTTTCTTACTCTGTAACATTGTAACATTGTTTTTCTCTTTGTTGTTTTTATGAAACTCAAATTTTGAGGAACTCTGTTCTTCTTCAATAAAGTCTCCTACCTTGATGGAAAAAAAAGTCATTGATCTGTTGCCTTGAACCAAAATGATGTCTGGAAAATATTAGTGGATATGTCGGGTGTGCTCAAGAATATATGCAGACTAAATCCAACCTGTGTGTCTGGATGGTGGGAAGGGGGTCAAAGTTTAGGGTCACAGAGCAAGCATATGATCCTATTCTTTAAAGTACTCCATATTGTCATATGTGGCTTATGCAGACCTGGCATGCAAAAACGATCATGATATCAAACTTTTGGAAAGAAACCAGTTAAAGGGTTTGTTCACCTCTACCAAAAAAACTGCTTATGGCCTCTTCCACATGGAGCGTTCTCTGCTAGGAGTCAGCTTGCTCAGTGGATCTGTTGCTAATCCCCGCTGAGCAAGCAGATGGTTGCTTTCTCTGGATTGACTACTTGATGGAAGCCCACAGCCATTTGTCGGACACCACTACATACAAAAAACTTCACTCTGATCCTCTATCAGGTTTTTCCGCAGAATTGATCACACTGATCAATAAGGCGAAGGAAGATGGAACAATCAGTAAACAAGAACATGCTTTTTTCAAAAGGAATTTTTTCTCAACACCATATTTTTTATCACATACCTAAAATTCATAAAAGCACTACAAACCAGCCCGGCAGGCCCATAGTTGCAGCCATGGACAGCATAACTAGTCCTATTTCCCAATACATCGACCAGTTCCTACAGCCCCTAGCGCAAAATCTCCCACTCTACATTTGAGATGGGGTCCATCTTCTTGAGCAACTGGCCCATTACACTTGGGAACCCACTTGTGGGCATCCCTCGATGTAAATTCATTATACACCTATAATAGCACATCCCGTAGGCCTCAGAGTCACGGCTAGCTCCCTTTCCACAGATCCCCCTACTCAATCATGGACAGGCAGAGTTCATTCTGGAGGCCACAGAATTTTGCCTGACGCATAATTATTTCAAATTTGATGGGGAGTTCTACCTTCAGGTGATGTGCACAGCTATGGGGGCTAATTTTGCCCCCAGCTATGCCAAACTCACCATGGGACTCTTGGAAGCCAATTACATTTGGCTCAATAATCCATAAATCTCCCATAGCCTATTCTATGGGAGATATATTGATGACATTATTGTCATCTGGGATGGCCCAGAGTCCCTGTATTCGGAAATTTGTAAATTTGAAGTTTGAAAATCCAAAAACCCGAAAATTCAAAAATCTGAAATAGTAACTAACTATTAAACTATAGGTATTGTAATTTCCTTTCAAATTTGACTGTCAGTGAACGTAACAAATACGAATTTAACCAAAGATACGAATTATCCAAAACGAATGCTGCATCTAAACAAATGGCACGGAACAAATTAATAATAATAAAACGTTGTTATTATTATTATTGTTTATTATTATTAATTGATTACGTTCCATTCCGTTTTTTCAGATCATTCATAACTTCGGATAAATTTGTATGTGTTACGTTCACTAACAGCCAAATTTGAAAGGAAATTACAATACCTATAATTTAAAAGTTACTAGTAATTACTAACAGTTAAGTTGTTATTAGTTAACTATTATTTCAGATTTCCGAATTTACAAATTTACGAATTCACAAATTTTCTAATGTACGAATGCCCGAATTTACGAATGTACAATTTTATCGAATTTACGAATATTCGGAAAAAATTCGTCAAACAGGTTTTCGTTAATTCGGATATTCCCGAATTAACGAATTTGTTGAAATTCGTTAAAAAACTAATTCGGAACTAAACGAATTGCACATGCCTATTAGTGGACATCGCTGGAGAGAGATTGGGGCTCAGGTAAGTAATTAGGGGATGCTGGGGTGGCTGCTACACACAAGGTTTTTTATCTTAATGCATAGAATGCATTAAGATAAACCTTCTGCCCTTACAACTCCAACATTTGTTTTTATTTAAAGTGGTTCTAAAGCCTTAAGATTTTTCACCTTAATACATTCTATGCATTATGGTGAAAAACCTTCTGTGCTGCAGCTCCACCCCAGACCCCCCTTATTATTCCAGATGAATCTACATTATCCTCTTTAGCCAAACGCGTTGACGTCACAGCCGTTCCGTCACGTGACGGCGTTTTCGTGATGCTCCCAGAAATAGAGGATGCACGATGTACATAGGAGATCCCTGATAGTGATCGGCATTCAGCCGAACATCAACCTACTGAAAGCTCCAGACCACAACCCGACAAACATTAACTGGCATTAATGTAGGTGATAAGGCCACATTCAAATCCCCGAATGGGACATTGAAGGACGGAGACAAGCTGACATCCACGACATAGGATGGTAAAGTACCTCCACTATAGGGCGACTTGTAAGCCCAAAGATGTTTTGTGTTGTATGAATTCACTGCATGAAAGAATTCTCTCCTCCCACTGTTACCTTACAATACTGTGATGAATACAGCTGTGCCGTTAATGTGGATTTAAGACTAATGGTAGACTCAGTTCATTTACTACCAGAGTTTGTCAGTTTTCAACTTAAAGACCTACTCCAGATAACCACCCATAATTAGGGGTATATCTGATACCGACATTGGGACTTAGATGAGCCAATTTTTTCATACAACCAGGACTTCCTTTTAAAAAAAATAACTTTTTCCTTCTTCTGAAGCTCATTATAAGGTGGTCTTGACTATTATCTAGATGGACTAATCGGGACTAAAATCTCCAACTATCATGATAATTTGAGCAGGTTAAGCTCCTTGAAATGCTATAGTATTATTAGCCCCTTCTCCTCTATTGAGATCCTCCCTGGGGCCATAGTACGCGGCTGGGCTGTCAGTTAATGTTACAGCCACTGTGGCTTTATTTTCCTCCTTTAGGAATTACTTTTATGATGATATTTTTCTTCTGACAGCCTTCCCGGGTGTTGTCACACGGCGTCCGGACGCGTTCTTTTTAATTGTTGTAAGTGTTGTCTTGTGTCTGTGTTTTTTTGTGTGGTGATTACTTCATCATAGTGACTCCTTATAGGCTAGCCTTGGTGAAAGCTGTACTTTTTCTACATTTGGGCCTGAGATTGTGCCAACTTTTTAATACAATATAATAAAAATGCAAGATTTTCATGATAACTCTAATATGTTCTGATTTTTGCTGCCATTTGCAACCCTTTCCCGGTGCCTTTTGCCGGGCTGCTATTTGTGATATATGCTCCTTCTTTGGTTACGGCAGCGGCACCCTACACGGTGAACGATCTATGAGTGACCACTCCTATCTGAGTGAATATATATGTCCTAAGCCCGCCCCCTGGTTTTTTTTTTTTCCGGTTTTTTTTTTTTTTTTTTACCCTTTTACCTGAGCCCAGGGCTGTTTTTCAGCAGGAACGTGGGGGGACGCAGTTCCGGCACCTTCCAGCACTAAATGTATGTAATGACAAGGGGTGCTGGGGTTTCCTGCAGGGTCTGTTGATGCTGGCTTCTGGGGGATCTATTGTCACTGGAGGGGATCTATTTTTGCTGGGGAGATCTGTTGTTGCTGGCAGGGCATCTATTGTTGCTGGGATGTGACGTGACTTGGAAAGTGCTTTCCCTGGGGGCACCCAATGAAGAGGACACGAGGGACACGGCCAGCACAGAACTTCCCCGATGCGCGGAAGTAAACACCAGGACGTCCAGGGACGGCCGCCCGGCAGATAGCGTCCGCGCTGCAGCCGTCTTTCGGCTATAGCGCGGGCGCAAAGTGGTTAAGAAATACAAGGGATGTTTACATTAAGAAATACAAGGGATGTTTACATTAAGAAATACAAGGGATGTTTACATTAAGAAATACAAGGGATGTTTACATTCCTTGTAATAGGAATAAAAGTGACCCCAATTTGTTTTTGCTTTTTTTTTTTTTTTTTTTTAAAAGGACCATGTATAAATGAAAAGTAAAATAAATAATAATAAAAATTGTGAGCGCCCATTCCCGCTGAGCTCACACGCAGAAGCGAATACATACTTAAGTAGCGTCCGCATATGAAAACGGTGTTCAAACCACACATGTGAGGTATCACCGGGATCGTTAAAGCGAGAGCAATAATTCTAGCACTAGACCTCCTCTGTAACTCGAAACTGGTAACCTGTAGATATTTTTAAACCTCGCCTATGGAGATTTTTAAGGGTCATAGTTTGTCGCCATTCCACGAGCGGGCGCAATTTAAAGCATGACATGTTGGGTATCAATTTACTCAGTGTAACATTATCTTTCACAATATAAAAAAAAATGGGCTAAATGTACTGTTGTCTTATTTTTTTAATTTAAAAAAGTGTATTTTTTCCTAAAAAAAAATTGCGCTTGTAAGACCGCTGCGCAAATACGGTGTGACAGAAAATATTGCAATGATCGCCATTTTATTCTCTATGGTGTCTAAAAAATATATTTTATATATATATATATATATATATATATATATATATATATATATATATATATATATATATATATATATATATATATATATATATATATATGTTTGGGGATTCTAAGTAATTTTCTAGCAAAAAACCCCAGATTTTACCGAAACATCAAGTCTGAAAAATAGGCCCGGTCTTTAACTAGTTAAAGTGGTTGTAAACCCAAAAAAAAAATCCTGCAAGACAAAGGCATAATGAGCTAGTATGCATAGCATACTAGCTCATTATGTATTACTTACCTTAGATTAAAGGCCCCGCAGCGGTCCTTGTCCAGTGCTCCGGCCGGCGACGTCGTTCCCTGAGTTACTTCCCGGTATCACAGGCTCTGGTGCTGTGATTGGCAAGAGCCGCGATGATGTCACTCCTGCGTGCATGTGGTAACGGCACAGTCTGACTGAAGCAACGGCATGTACGCGCCATTGCTCCAGTTTGCTTCAGTGCGCATGTGCCGATGACATCGGCACGTGCAAATACAGGGGATATCTCCTAAACCGTGCAGGTGTAGGAGAAATCCACGGTACCTACAGGTAAGCCTAATTATAGGCTTACCTGTAGCAAAAAGTGTGTTGTAAGGTTTTACAACCACTTTAACGGCTTGCCGACCAGTGCACAACAATATACGTCAGCACAATGGCACGGCTGTGCAAATGGGCGTACAGGTACGTCCCCTTTAAGAAGTTGCATTGTGGGCGCGCGCCGCCACGTACTCCGTGACTGTGCACGCCTCGATGTCCGCCGGTGTCCCGGCGATCGTGTCACGGAGCCGCAAAACGGGCAGATGCCTATGTAAACAAGGCATTTCCCCGTTCTGCCTAGTGACATGATGGAGATCTACTGCTCCCTGTCATGTCAGTGGTAGCCCCCCCCCCCCCCAGTTAGAATCACTCCCTAGGACACAACCCCTTGATCGCCCCCTAGTCTTTAACCCCTTCCCTGCCAGTGTCATTTATACAGTAATCAATGCATTTTTATAGCACTGATCACTGTATAAATGACACTGGTCCCAAAATCGTGTCAAAAGTGTCCGACGTGGCCGCCATAATGTCGCAGTCATGATAAAAATCGCAGATCGCCGGCATTACTAATAAAAAAAAAAAAAATTTAATAATAAAAATTCCATAAATCTATCCCCTAATTTATAGACGCTATAACTTTTGCTCAAACCAATCAATATATGCTTACTGCAATTTTTTTTTTTTTTTTTTTTTTTACCAAAAATATGTAGAAGAATACATATCGACCTAAACTGAGAATTTTTTTTAAATATATATTTTTTGGGGGTATTTATTATAGCAAAAAGTAAAAAATAATTTTTTTTTTCAAAATTGTCGCTTTTTTTTTTTTTTTTTTTTTGCTAGCGCAAAAAATAAAAACCGCAGAGGTGATCAAATACCACCAAAATAAAGCTCTATTTGTGGGAGAAAAAAAGACGTCAATTTTCTTTGGGTGCAGCGTCGCACGACCGCGCAATTGTCAGCTAAAGCGACGCAGAGCCGTATCGCAAAAAGTGCTCTGGTCGGGAAGGGGTAGGTTCTTCCGGGGCTGAAGTGGTTAAAGGTGCCCTTACCTGCATAGGCAGTTGTTTGGTAAAGGTGAACTAACCCTTTTTAGATGTGAGGACCAGCAGGGGAAAATCTAAAAATATGGGGCACCAAGCAAGAACATGAATGGCCATGTTTGAGGTAGATGGGCACAGTGTGTGGGTTGTAGAACACCCTCCCCTGTGTTTCTGGTACCCACATGGTATATTCAGGATGACATCTATAAAAGGCCATCACAGTTGGCGATGTCCGGCATTGCTGGGAATTCTTGCCATACTGCGCTGTGCTCACAGGAGGGGACCAGGCCTGACATCTAACCTCCAGCCAGCTCTGTTCCAGTCTTTCTCTGTGTAATAATTCTCCGCGTTCTGTAAAGTGTTGCCTCTAATTTTCTCTGTGTTTCTGTTTCAGTATGACAGACTAAACCTGATCAAAGTAAGATGTTCTCTCTTTGTTCTCCTCTGAACCTCTGTGTCCTGTCCTCTTCCCTTCCCCCAGCCCTCGCTGAGTAGAGATCACAACTAGATCGCGGGTTCTGCTAGTCTGTCCTGTCCCATCTCGCCCTCTTTTATGTCCCCAGCATAGATAAAAGGCTTTATTTTATTTAGTGCTTGTTGCCGTTCTCTTACTGTGTCTGATGATGAAGTGGGCCCAGTAACTCAGCCCAAACCTCTTCATTGATAATTGCTTTGCTAAACTCAAATGCATTGATTGCTATGGGCGTGTTCTCATTGTTTTTTTGCAGTGGTAATACAATGGAATGATTTGCCCATTTAATAAACATGGTTCCTGAAGTCATCAAGACATGGCAAGGCGATACCTGCAGACATTCATCTGCTCTGGTGTAGATTTTTTTTTTTTTTTTTTTCATCTGTGCTAATTTTCAATAAAGTATACACTATATGTAAAATTTAAAAAAATGCTCCCAAGGGCCTATGGGCAGCTGAAAAAAAATTCAACTAGATCAAATATATAAAAAAAAACTCTTTATTGTGTACAAATATATATGGAACATGAATTAGGGAACTACATGAGCTCTGGTATGCATGATATTCAACAAAATGAGATGTTAAATATGCAGAAAGCCAGAAATGCAAAGTGTATTTCTCAACACTGGATGCTACCGCTCCGAAAATCCCAACGCGTTTTGATGGTATTCTGTCCTGATCTTCCTCAGGGGGAAGAAGATCTCAAAATGATAGTATTGTGAAAAGAAGAAGTGCACATATATGGACTCATCAACCGATTGATTTAGCTATTGTTTGATCAAAGGAATCATACCTACAAATTTGGAATATCGTGTGTAACCAGAGCCAACTAAAAACATAAAGACTATAGGGAATATACACTATATTACCAAAAGTATTGGGACACCTCCCTTTACACACACATGAATTTTAATGGCATCCCAGTCTTATGCCCCGTACACACGGTCGGACATTGATCGGTCATTCCGACAACAAAATCCTAGGATTTTTTCCGACGGATGTTGGCTCAAACTTGTCTTGCATACACACGGTCACACAAAGTTGTCGGAAAATCCAATCATTCTGAACGCGGTGACGTAAAACACGTACGTCGGGACTATAAACGGGGCAGTAGCCAATAGCTTTCATCTCTTTATTTATTCTGAGCATGCGTGGCACTTTGTGCTTCGGATTTGTGTACACACGATCGGAAATTCCGACAATGGATTTTGTTGTCGGAAAATTTTATAGCAAGCTCTCAAACTTTGTGTGTCGGAAAATCCGATGGAAAATGTGTGATGGAGCCAACACACGGTCGGAATTTCCGACAACAAGGTCCTATCACACGTTTTCCGTCGGAAAAGCCGACCGTGTGTACGGGGCATTAGTCTGTAGGGTTCAATATTGAGTTGGCCCACCCCAAAATGAGAAGGAAAGATTGACCAAATCAGGGACGGTTGGGAGCTATGAGTTCCTTCACCCCAAACTCGCTCATCCATGTCTTTATGGACCTTGCTTTGTGCACTGGTGCACAGTCATGTTAGAACAGGAAGGGGCCATCCCCAAACTGTTCCCACAAATTTGGAAGCATGAAATTCTCCAAAATGTCTTGGTATTCTGACGCCTTAAAGCGAAGTTCCACCCAAAAGTGGAACTTCCGCTTTAAGCACTCCTCGCCCCCTTACATGCCACATTTGGCATGTCATTTTTTTTTTGAGGGGGGGGGGGGGCGGGTACCTAGTTTTGACCAGTACCCAGCTCCCGCTTCCACTCTCGCCACCTAGGCGACTCCTCCTCTCCTCCTCCCTCTTTGCAATCTTCTGGACATGTCACAAATCCCAGAAGATTGCCTGGCCACTGAGAAGGCGCAGTGCGCATCCAGCTGTGAAGCCGCAAGCAGTCACAGCCGGGTGCCCACACTTGCAATGTCGGCTCCACGGAGAGAAGAGGGAGAGGAGCGAGGCTTCGGGCGGCTGCATCGCTGGACCCAGGGACAGGTGAATGTCTGTTTATAAAAAGTCAGCAGCTACACTTTTTGTAGCTGCTGCCTTTTAATAAACGTAAAAAGAACTGGAACCCCGCTTTTAGACCCCTTTCACACTGGGGCGGTTTGCAGGCGGTATTGCGCTAAAAATACCGCCTGCAAACCGCCCCTAAATAGCCTCCGCTGTTTGTTCAGTGTGAAAGCCCGAGGGCTTTCACACTGAAGCGGTGCGCTGACAGGACGGTGAAAAAAGTCCTGCAAACCGCTTCTTTGGAGCGGGGAAGGGGCGGTGTATTCACCGCTCCTTCACCGCTCCTGCCCATTGAAATCAATGGGACAGCGCGGCTATACCACGGCAATACCGCGGCTATAGCCGCGCTGTACGAGTGATTTTAACCCTTTTTCGGCCGCCAGCGGGGGTTAAAACCGCACCGCTAGCGGCCGAATACAGCCGCAAGAACGACGGTACAACAGCGCTAAAAATAGCGCTGTTGTACCGCCGACGCCCCCACCGCCCCAGTGTGAAAGGGGCCTAAGAGTTCCCTTTAGTAGAACTAAGGGGCCAAGCCCGACCCCTGGAAAAACAACCTCACACCATAACCCCCCCCCCCCCACCACCACCACTTGATTTGGACCAGTGAACAAAGCAAGGTCCATAAAGACATGGATGAGCGAGTTTGGGGTGGAGGAACTTGACTGTCCTGACCTCAACACGTTAGAACACCTTTGGCTGTGATGGCAAACCTTGGCACCCCAGATGTTTTGGAACTACCATTTCCCATAATGCTGAACTACACTTCAGAATGCATGAGCATCATGGGAAATGTAGTTCCAAAACGTCTGGGGTGCCAGGGTTCGCCATCACTGACCTTTGGAATGAATTGGAGCGGAGACTGTGAGCCAGGCCTTCTAGTCCAACATAAGTGCCTGACCTCACAAATGCTCTTCTGGAAGAATGGTCAAACATTCCCATAGACACACTCCTAAACCTTGTGGACAACCTACCTAGAAGAGTTGAAGCTGTTATAGCTGCAAAGGGTGGGCCAACTCAATATTGAACCCTACGGACTAAGACTGGGATGTCCTTAAAGTTGAAATAGTGTAGCTGCAATACTAGTTCTGTTCAGGACTTATCATCACTCTACGATAACGTTATGTGAAACACATTTATTATCACCTGCACCAAACAAGGTATCTATTTTGGTCTGTGAGTAAATTTTCAATCCATGACATCACTTGTCTTTTGTTTGAATTTGGTGAAGACGTTTATTTTCTCATCCTGATCAACTATGAAACTATTTGTATGCAACATAAAGCCTGATGTAGGCAATTCTTGGTTGTGAATAATGGACTTCTCAACTCATAACAAGGTTGTAACTGCAACTAGCTGTGCAGGTCAGAGATGGAGAAGACAATGTTTCGCCATTTATTTGGCTCCATGCACACCATCCGTTTTGTTTTTTTGTTGGCTAAAAAAACGCTGGTAATAGTTTTTTTTAGTAGCGTTTAGGAGTGTTAGCATTTTTATTAGCATTTTTTTTGCAGTTCTATTTAAGAAAATAAAAATGGTCAAAAAACGCTATTAATCACTTCAGCCCCGGAAGAATTGGCTGCTGAATGACTAGGGCCATTTTTTGCGATACGGCACTGCGTTGATTTAACTGACAATAGCGCGGTCGTGGGATCTTGTACCCAAACAAAATTGACGCCCTTTTTTCCCCACGAATAGAGCTTTCTTTTGGTGGTATTTGATCATCTCTGCGGTTTTTATTTTTGCGCTATAAACAAAAAAAAAAGCGACAATTTTGAAAAAAACACAATGGGGGTTATTTACGAAAGGCAAATCCACTTTGCACTGCAAGTGCACATGGAAGTGCAGTCGCTCTAAATATAAGGGGTAGATCTTAAATGAGGGGAAGCTCTGCTGATTTTATCATCCAATCATGTGCAAGCTAAAATGCTGTTTTTTATTTTCCTTGCATGCCCCCCTCGGATCCACAGTGACTGCACTTCCAAGTGCACTTGTAGTGCAAAGTGACTTTTCCTTTAGTAAATAACCCCCAATATATTGTACTTTTTGCTATAATAAATATCCCCCAAAAATATATATAAAAACATTTTTTTCCTTAGTTTAGGCTGATACGTATTCTTCTACATATGTTTTGGTAAAAAAAATCACAATAAGCGTATATTGATTGGTTTGCGCAAAAGTTATAGCATCTACAAAATATGGGATAGTTTTATGGCATTTTTATAATTTTTTTTTTTACTAGTAATGGCGGCGATCTGTGATTTTTATCGGGACTGCGACATTATGGCGGACACATCGGACAATTTTGACACATTGGTTAGGTTTGGGGCGGCACAGTGGTGTAGTGGGTAGCACTCTTGCCTAGCAGTAAAAAGGGTCACTGGTTCGAATCCCAACTACGACGCTACCTGCCTGGAGTTTGCATGTTCTCCCTGTGCCTGTGTGGGTTTCCTCCGGGTACTCTGGTTTCCTCCCACACTCCAAAGACATGCTGGTAGGTTAATTGGCTTCTGTCCAAAATTGGCCCTAATATATGAATGTGAGTTGGGGACCTTGGATTGTGGGCTCCTTGCGGGTAGGGACTGATGTGAGTGTGCGATGTATGTGTGGAGCGTAAATTGACAGCGCTATATGGGTACCTTAAATAAATAATATATAATAGAGGAGCAATTGTAGACACTCACTCAGGTTGAACTGGATGGACTGGTGTCTTTATTCAACCTTACTATGTAACTATTACTGTAAAAATGTCACTGGCAGGGAAGAGGCAGGGAAGAGGGGAGGGGACTGTGTAGGGAAGATGACAGATCGCTGTTCATACTCTCTCTTCTCCCCTCAGAGAACCGGAAACTGTTTACACACACGGATCCTGGTTCTCCGTGTGTCAGCAGCGATCGCGGGAGCCCGGCAGTGATTGTGACTGCCGGGCACTCGCATCGGCTCCAGGGGTGAGCGTGCCCCTAGTGGCCACAGGGCGAAGCGACGTAACATAACGTTGTTTCACCCATTCTGCCACAGTACAACTGCTGCGGCTGGTCGGCAAGTGGTTAATAGGAGCCTTTTAGCAACTTTTAAGTGCTCATAGACGCTGACGCTCAAAAAATGCTAATAGCCACCATAGGATAACACTATTTGGCTTCAAGGAATAGAAAAAAAATAGTGTGTGCCTGGAGCCTTACACAGGACATATAGACCAGAGGGTGGTCCCTAATAATTGTCTATTTCTACAATCATAGGCATGCGTAGGGGGTTTGCCAGGTGTGTCTGAGCACACCCTAATCACTCTCGTGTGGTGTTGATTCCCCCTTCTGCCTGGGCACTCCCTCGTATTGCGCCCGCCCGGCTGCTGCGGGGGGATGTTTCAGGATGGACAGTGGGGGAAGGGGCTAATCGATGTCATTTACTGCTTCCTTCCTGTTCTAAATGAACACACTTACTGTGTTCAATTATAATTGGTGCATAGTAAACTGGGTGTACTATGCTTCAGTTTGTGAATGAACAGGAAGCCGCTCAGCACAGAGCACTTCTCATTCATTCCCTGTCCAGTGCAGCTGAGCCTGCAGAGAAAGACGTGTGTGTTTGAGCTTTGGGGTGTACACCCTAATGCAATAGGCTGCGCACACCTATGGCTACAGTACTGCAAAAGTATTGCAGGTTGCGGGCAATTTACATTTGCATGTACACTAGTACAGGCCTAGGATTATCTAAGCACGGAATCCCAGTAAATTGATAGTGTCCTGTATATTAATCATATATAAATACAATAGATAAAGCTACAGTAAAGGGGATTGTAAACCTTTTATCACAAAAGTAGCACAGTACTAGATGTGGTTTACCATTGTTGGCGTAGATAATAAAAAATATTTCTAAAAAGTGTCCAGCCACTTGAGTCTCAGTTGCTGTTCTAAAATGACACCAGAAAAGCGATGGTGCAGAGGACGGTCTATGTGGACGGCTTTACCTGGGATGCCTGCATACTTAGATGTGCCTCTTTTAATCATCAACCATGTGAGTTGCTAAAAGTTGTACCTTCATTAAATGTAACCATATTGCTACACTTAGAGGCGCCTCTCTTCTCTTTTATACTCAGTTGTGACCTGAAGTTACTTGTATATCAAGACATCGCTTGTATATCAAGTCAAAATTTATTTAAAAATTTGACTTGTCTTGCAAAACGCTCTCAAACCAAGATTTTACTAACTAAAGGCAAAACTTCTTTTTGGATGGAGCGGAGAGGGATTAGAACACCTATTAGGTTTTTATTACTGTCTGTGCCCCCGTTAGATTCTCCCTCTCTATTTGTCCTGTTTACCATTATCATTGAAAGTAAAATAAAATCCAAAATTTTGGGTTTTCCCCAGAAAATTAATAGAGGGGATATATGTGATTGGGGACACTAGTTCTGATGACCCCAAGGGATTCCCTTAACTTGCAGGGATTTCTTCTTCTTGTTTTGTCCATGGGACAGGAAGTGAAGGGAAATCTCCCCAATGGGACACAGATGGCTTACTCTATCCAAAAAGGAAAAAAAGGTTTTGTCTGTAGTTCTTCTTTAAATTCTTACCTAAATGAATGGAATGTTGTTTTGATGTGCATACTCCCAGCACACTGACTTCAGCCATCACCGACTACCCTCCGTCACGGCTTCTGATGGGGAGGGGGGGGAATGTTTTTCTAGTTTTTCACAATAACTTTCCAAGATGCACTAGGAAATAAAACCACAGTGCCTTGAAAAAGTATTCATACCCCTTGAAATTTTCCACATTTTGTCATGTTACAACTAAAAATGTACATGTGTTTTTTTGGGATTTTATGTGATAGTCCAACACAAAGTGGCACATAATTGTGAAGTGGAAGGAAAATGATAAATGGTTTTCAAATATTTTTTTTTACAAATAAATATCTGAAAAGTGTGGCGTGCATTTGTTTTCAGCCCCCTTTTCTCTGATAACCCTAACTAAAATTTTGTGGAACCAATTGTCTTCAGAAGTCACCTAATTAATAAATAGAGTCCACCTGTGTGTAATTTAATCTCAGAATAAATACAGCTGTTCTGTGAAGCCCTCAGAGGTTTGTTAGAGAGCCTTAGTGAACAAACCGCATCATGAATGGTCAAGGAACACACCAGACAGGTCAGGGATAAAGTTGTGGAGAAGTTTAAAGCATGATTAGGTTAAAAAAATAAATATCCCAAGCTTTGAACATCTCACGGAGCTCTGTTCAATCCATCATCCGAAAATGGAAAGAGTATGGCACAACTGCAAACCTACCAAGACATGGCCGTCCACCTAAACTGACCGGCCGGGCAAGGAGAGCATTCATCAGAGAAGCAGCCAAGAGGCCCATGGTAACTCTGGAGGAGCTGCAGAGATCCACAGCTCAGGTGGGAGAATCTGTCCACAGGACAACTATTAGTCGTGCACTCCACAGATCTGCCCTTTATGGAAGAGTGGCAAGAAGAAAGACATTGAAAGAAGCCATAAGAAGTCCTGTTTGCAGTTTATGAGAAGCCATGTGGAGGACACAGCAAACATGTGGAAGAAGGTGCTCTGGTCAGATGAGACCAAAACTGAACTTTTTGGCCTAAAAGCAAAACTCTATGTGTGGGGGGAAAACGAACACTGTACATAACCCTGAATACACATTCCCACTGTGAAACATGGTGGTGGCAGCATCATGTTGTGGAGATGCTTTTCTTCTGCAGGGACAGGGAAGCTGGTCAGAGTTGATGGGAAGATGGATGGAGCCAAATACAGGGCAATCTTAGAAGAAAACCTGTTAGTCTGCAAAAGACTTGAGACTGCGGCGGAGGTTCACCTTACAGCAGGTCAACGACCCTAAATATACAGCCAGAGCTACAATGGAATGGTTTAGATCAAAGCATATTCATGTGTTTAGAAGTCCACTCCAAGTCCAGACCTAATCTAATTGAGAATCTGTGGCAAGACTTGAAAATTGCTGTTCAGACGCTCTCCATCCAATCTGACAGAACTTGAGCTATTTGGCATAGAAGAATGGGCAAAAATGTCCCTCTCTAGATTTGCAAAGCTGGTAGAGACATCCCCAAAAAGACTTGCAGCTGTAATTGCAGTGAAAGGACGTTCTACAAAGTATTGACGCCATACTCTTTCCATTTTCAGATGATGGATTGAACAGAGCTCCATGACATGTTTAAAGCTTGGGATATTTTTTTATAACCTAACCCTGCTTTAAACTTCTCCACAACTTTATCCCTGACCTGTCTGGTGTGTTCCTGACCTTTCGTGATGCTGTTTGTTCACTAAGGTTCTCTAACAAACCTCTAAGGGCTTCACAGAACAACTGTATTTATACTGAGATTAAATTACACACAGGTGGACTCTATTTACTACTTGGGTGACTTCTGAAAGCAATTCATTCCACTAGATTTTAGTTAGGGGTATCAGTAAAGGGGGCTGAATACAAATGCACACCACACTTTTCACATATTTATTTGAAAATACATTTTGAAAACCATTTATCATTTTCCTTCCACTTCACAATTATGTGCCACTTTGTGTTGGTCTATCACATAAAATCCCAATAAAATACATTTAAGTTTTTGGCTGTAACATGACAAAATGTGGAAAATTTCCAGGGGTATGAATACTTTTTTCAAGGCACTGTAAATTTAATTTTCTACCAAATTAAAACTATAGAACATTCAACTGGGCTACAAATGCCAAAAGACATGATAAACCAAAACAACTTCATAACGGGAAGAAAAAAAAATACTGTGGGACACAAGTAGATTGGGAGAGCAAAAGGCCCATAGAAAAATGAAAGGTGAAATCTGATTGGTTGCGGTGATCAAAAGGCACTTTTCCTGCTTTCACTTTCTATACAAAGGAGCCCCACACTGGATAGTGGAAACTTGCTTTTCCTATGGGTCAGGAGTAACAAATTATCTATAAGTGACAGTGGAGATCAGCCTGTCAATAAGCCACGTCTGCTTGTATGAAAAAAGCAAAGTGAACGGACGTACAATCTATATAAACACCTATACCTCCCACACAATCTTCCCGATCGGACAGTCCACACTCCATACACTCCATACATCACATACCCTCATTCATCCTAGCTATACTGCAGATAGAATCCAATTATTTGATGTAAGTGAATTACAAGCCAAGACTCTTCTTTTAATTAGGCCACTTAGAGGAGTACAAACCTCTCCTGTGCACCGATCACAAATGGAAAGTCATGGAGATGACAAAACCTGATCCTTCCACACATAAAGGTTACTTTGTAACTTCCTCTTTTTTGTTTCCACTGAATTTTCTATTTTTGGTGACTCTTCATTTTAAACATCATGATCGGTGTAATAACAGCCACAATGGGCATCGTTTTCTTGGGCTACATTCACATTTGTGCACTGTGGGAATGCATGCAAAATCGGAAGCTTGCAACAACAAAAAAAAAGCAACCGCCCTCTTGTAGATGTACGGCGGTGCCATTTATTTTTAGGGGCACCCCCCACACATCTTGCTAACGCGTGTGTGTGTGCGACAAGACGCATAGCATGAGTTATGGTGTGGAATGATTTTTTTTAAATGGTCAGGCACTTCTTTTGCATGATTCTTGCTTGTAGGGCAGCCCACTGAATATAATTTATTATTATTATTATTATTATTATACACGATTTATATAACGCCAACAGTTTACGCTTTACAATGTAGAGGGGGGACAGCACAATTACAGTACAGTTCAATACAGAAGGGACAGGAGGGCCCGGCTCATAGAGCTTGCGTTCTAAAGGGAGGGGGCTGGTGGTACAAAAGGTAATAGATGCAGGGGATGATTTGATGGGGGGGTGGCTCGGGGACAGTTGTTGGGTGGGTGTGGGATAGGTTTCCCTGAATAAGTGAGTTTTCAGGATTCTCTTAAAGGTGGACAGGTTAGGGGCTGATCAGATATACCGGGGCAGGGAGTATATAATGGGCTGCTCTAAACACAACGTGCAGTAGCGCACACCTGCGTTGCATTACACCCGCATAGATGTGAGCAGAGCCCTAGTCCATGATATCCATGATTAAAGGGTAAGTTCACTTTTTAAAAAGTAATAATAAATGCACATATTTTTGGAAGGTTCTTGTTTTTTTTTTTTTTTTTTTTTTTAAGCCTATTATGCACTGCACCAGTTATCAGCAGATTGCTGGTGCCATGCAGGTCTCCTGCAGATCTGTCAGTGTATCTGTGTGCCTGTACATCCTGTACGGGCAGGCAGATACAGTAAGGGAAAAAAAGTATTTGATCCCCTGCTGATTTTGTACGTTTGCCCAATGACAAAGAAATGATCAGTCTATAATTTTAATGGTAGGTTTAGTTTAACAGTGAGAGACAGAACAACAACAAAAATATCGCAGAAAAACGAATTTCAAAAAAGTTATAAATTGATTTGCATTTTAATGCGTAAAATAAGTATTTGACCCCTTTGCAAAACATGACTTAGTACTTGGTGGCAAAACCCTTGTTGGCAATCAGAGGTCAGATGTTTCTTGTAGTTGGCCACCAGGTTTGCACACATCTCAGGAGGGATTTTGTCCCACTCCTCTTTGCAGATCCTCTCCAAGTCATTAAGGTTTCAAGGCTGACGTTTCGTAACTCGAACCTTCAGCTCCCTCCACGTATTTTTTATGGGATTAAGGTCTGGAGACTGGCTAGGCCACTCCAGGACCTTAATGTGCTTCTTCTTGAGCCACTCCTTTGCTACCTTGGCCGTGTGTTTTGGGTCATTGTCATGCTGGACTACCCATCCACGACCCATTTTCAATGCCCTGGCTGAGGGGAAGGAGGGTCACACCCAGGATTTGAAGGTACATGGCCCCGTCCATCATCCCTTTGATGCAGTGAAGTTGTCCTCTTCCCTTAGCAGAAAAACACCCCCAAAGCATAATGTTTCCACCTCCATGTTTGATGGTGGGGATGGTTTTCTTGGGGCAGCATTCCTCCTCCTCCAAACACGGTGAGTTGAGTTGATGCCAAAGAGCTCGATATTGGTCTCATCTGACCACAACACTTTCACCCAGTTCTCTGAATCATTCAGATATTCATTAGCAGACTTCAGACAGGCCTGTACATGTGTTTTCTTGAGCAGGGGGACCTTGCGGGCGCTGCAGGATTTCAGTCCTTCATGGTTTAGTGTGTTACCAATTGTTTTCTGGGTGACTATGGACCCAGCTGCCTTGAGATCATTGACAAGATTCTCAACCCCGTAGTTCTGGGCTGATTCCTCATCGTTCTCATGATCATTGAAACTCCACGAGGTGAGATCTTGCATGGGGCTTCAGACCGAGGGAGATTGACAATATTTTGTGTTTCTTTTATTTGTGAATAATCGCACCAACTGTTGTCACCCTCTCACTAAGCTGCTTGGCGATGGTCTTGTAGCCCATTCCAGCTAGGTCTACAATCTTGTCTCAGTTTTGAAATTTTTGTTGTTATTCTCTCTCTCACTGTTAAAATAAACCTACCATTAAAATTATAGACTGGTCATTTCTTTGTCAGTGGGCAAATGTACAAAATCAGCAGGGGATCAAATACTTTTTTCCCTCACTGTATACTAACAGGAATAATTAATGAACTACCACAGCACCATGGAAGTTCATTGATGACTACAAGCTGACAGCCGCTAAGGTTGTCAGGGCTTGTAGTTCATTCATAAACACAGCTGACTTCGGGGATCAGGCAGCTGCTGTGGCATTGGGAACATGTTACATGTTTTACCCTAAAAAAGGTGGAACATGTAAGATGTTACCAAAGCTGAACTTATCCTTTAAGCCCCAGAGGCGGGGCGACACATGTTAGTGATGTGGCCTGGATGAATCGAGCGGAGTCTTTTACCTGCTAACCGCTTGGGCCAGGGAAAGTGTGCAGCAGCCAGGCTATCGCTTTTTTTTTCCGCAGTGTGCTTTGGGTCTGGACGGACCTCTACTTAGCCTGCACCCTCACTAGTCAGCAGCATCCAACTCATTGAACCTTGAGAGCCTTAGTAGGGACCCTTAAGCATTTATCGAGGGTCACAATGGAGCCTTTGTGTTTTTAAACCTGCAATATGAAACGCAATCTTTAGCAGTCTACTACAGGACCTATCATGCTTTCTGTCTGCTGCCTGTCACTTGTATGTATTCTGCTTTAGATGTTTCTCTCTAATTCTTATCCAGTTTGAGGGTGGCTTTGCTGCTTTGCAGGGTCCCATGGAACTGCCCTGATGTGCGCACTTTAGCCAGTAACAGGGCAGGCATGCACCTTGTTGTCAATGCAATGGAGATGGGGACTGTCATGGACTATAATGTGATGACAAAGCTGCACAGACCTGGAATGAGGGGGTTTTATCACTGGCATGAGACTGTACAACCGGGTGAGCCTGGGACAGGTGTGCATGTGCTGTGCAGTCAATGGGGATGAGGGGCCTAATACTGCTGAGGAGTAGTCATGTGAACTCTACAGTGCTCACTCCCTGTCCTCCAAACTGGAAGTTCCAGCAGTGCCATGGTCCATGAGGAGCGAGTATGAACAAAATATAGGAGAATGGGGGTATCGTTTCATAAAAAGCTGATGGTTTTGATGCTTCCTTGGTGGAAAACGAATAGAGACGTTTTAATGTTACTTTATTTTTCTTGCATACTTTTTTTTCTGATACAGTTCAGTCCACACTGGTAAATCTCATTTACCCCAGTTGAAGTCCATTTGGACGAAACGCATCAAGTTTGCTAGCTCCATACATTGTGGTCATATCTGTGATCACATTTTATCTGTACATATCTTGACGATGTTGGTACTTTTTAAAGTACTTTTTTAAACTTTTTTTCCACCCTATTTGACCTACACCATATGGAAGCATTTTTTCTCTTTATGACCCCATGTTTAATCGTCGATTGGATGTGAATTCCCTGTACATCGCCAGGTGACCCATACCAGATTTCCGGTTTTCCGTTCCTAAGTAAGGATGAGCCGAACACCCCCCGGTTCGGTTCGCACCAGAACATGTGAACAGGCAAAAAATTTGGGCGAACACTGTTAGACTATGGGACACGAACATGAAAAATCAAAAGTGCTCATTTTAAAGGCTTATATGCAAGTTATTGTCAAAAGTGTTTGGAAGAGCAATTTTTCGAACGTGTTTTTTTATGGGAAAAAAAAAACAGTTTTGTGCTTTAAAAAAAAAAAAAAACAGTAAAGTTAGCCCAATGTTTTTGCATATTGTGAAAGATGAAGTTACGCCGAGTAAATAGATGCCTAACATGTCATGCTTCAAAATTGCACACGCTCGTGGAATGGCGCCAAAGTTCGGTACTTAAAAATCCCCATAGGCGACGCTTGAATTTTTTTTACTGGTTACATGTTCTGAGTTAGAGGAGGTCTAGGGACAAAATTATTACTCTTGCTCCAACGTTCGCTTCGATACCTCACATGTATGGTTTGAACACCGTTTTCATATGTGGGCGGGACTTACGTATGTGTTCACAGCAGAGGCGGCGCCGTTTTTTTGAATGCAGAGGCCGGGCGTGACGTCATAACATTGCGCCTGGCCTCTGACGATCATAGAGACTCCGGCGACCATCTGATCCACCGTAAATCTCTATGATCAACATCTGGGGCCGGCGGATCCTGTGTCATAGCGGTGAGTCGGTAAAAGCACCGGAGGTCGACAGGAGGGGGGGTCATCCCCTCTCGCCACCCGTAAGAATGATCAAGTGGCGGAACAGCCGCTATGATCGTTCTTATGGTGTAGGGAATCGCTGGCTGAAAACGGCAATATCTGAATGATGTCTGTAGCTGCAGGCATCATTCAGATATCCCCGCTCAAAGTCCGTCACGTCATATGATGGCGGGCGAGCGTGAGGCGGTTAAGGGGAACCCTGCGCCAAGATTTTAAAAAAATGGCATAGGGGTCCCCCCCAAAATCCATACCAGACCCTTATCTGAGCACGCAACCTGGCAGGCTGCAGGAAAGGGGGGGGGCGAGAGAGCGGCCGTACCAGGCCACATGCCCTCAACATGGGGAGGGTGCTTTGGAGTAGCCCCCCAAAGCACCTTGTCCCCATGTGATGGGGACAAGGGCCTCATCCCCACAACCCTTGCCCGGTGGTCTGTGGGCGGGAGGCTTTTCGGAATCTGGAAGCCCCCTTTAACAAGGGAACCCCAGATCCCGGCCTCCCCCCATGTGAATTGGTAACGGGTACATTGTACCCCTACCATTTCGCAAAAAAAGTGTCAAAAATGGTTAAAAAGACAGGAGACACTTTGGGACAAGTCTTTTATTAAAAAAATAAGAATGTCCCACAATGTAAATCCATCTCGCGTCGCCCGACGAGCTGAAAAAAGTAAAAAAAGAAAAGCCGCAACAGGCTCCCGCTGAATGACATTTCTTCTTGTGACAGCTGTTATATAGCTGAGGGCGGGGCCACTCGGTGACGTAAATGGGCAACCCCCCCTTCCCCTGACGTCATGTGGCATCGGGGGGGTGGGGTCACCCATTTTCATCACTGGACATCAACATGGGGACAAAGTGCTTTGGGGGGCTACTCCAAAGCACCCTCCCCAAGTTGAGGGCATGTTGCCTGGTATGGTCCAGGGGGGGGGGCACTCTCTCGTCCCCCCACCTCTTTTCCTGCGGCCTGCCAGGTTGCGTGCTTAGATAAGGGTCTGATATGGATTTTAGGGGGACCTCCACGCAATTGTTTTTTTAACTTTTGGCCCGGGGTTCCCCTTAATATTAATACCAGACCCAAGGGGCCTGGTAATGGACTGGAGGGGGAACCCATACCGTTTTTTTTCAATGAGTTTTATCCATATTGCCGAGACCCGACAATTCATTACAGCTACGATCAGTTTTTTATGACTTTTTTCCTTTAGAAATGTCATTTTGCTGTGGTACTGTTCTAAGCACAGGAAAACTGTGCCACTTTACAGGCATACTATAGACACCGCCCAGGGACGATATTTAACCGCTTGCCGACCGCCGCACACAGATGTACGTCAGCAGAATGGGACAGGCAGGCAAATGGGCGTACCTGTACGTCCCTTTAAATTTGCCACCTATCAGGCGCACCATTTTTATAGCACTGATCGCTGTATAAATGACAATGGTCCCAAAATGGTGTCAAAAGTGAAAAGTGTCTGACGAGTCCGCCATAATGTCGCAGTCAGGATAAAAATCACAGATGGCCGCCATTACTAATTAAAAAAAAATAATAATAATAATAAAAATGCTATAAATCTATCCCCTATTTTGTAAACGCTTATTGCGATTTTTTTTTTTTACCAAAAATATGTAGAAGAATACATATCGGCCTAAACTGAGAAATTTATATATATATATATATATATATATATATATATATATATATATATTTTCCTGTCCCAGAGACACAAAAGGGAGTCAAAGAAAATCTCAAAGATAGGCACACACCCTTTTAGACAGTGGTCATCAGAACAGGGGTTTTTCCTCCCATCATAATGTGATGACAACTGTAAAATGTTGGAATTTCTGTTAACTTTCGGATCACCAAGACAAATGAAGGGTAAATCTACCCTGTGGGTATTCATAGAAAACCCAAAAGGGGTTCTAATCCCTCACACCTCTATTCAAAACTAGAAAACTGTAATTGATAAGCATGCACCTAAAGTCTGCTTTGCAAAATTTAGTTTAATATACAACACCCTTACAAATGCTTATTAACACTACCAGGCCTGCACCTACCAGTATAATGTTTATATAAGTAGTGGCCCCATCTTCATATTCAAAACCTATGGAGAATGGCTTTAGATTAGAAGGTTTCGGTCTAGCTGCTTCTCCTTTATTTGCTAGGTTTACTACATATTTAGATTGTGCCTTGATTGTCTGCCAAAAGTAGACCACGGCTAGGTTTACTTGAGGATATATAAGCTGCACCTTGGCATTCTGTCCCAATATCCTACGGCTAGGTTAACTGCTGGATATATAGATTGTACCTTGGCTTTCTGCCCCAGTAGCCCATGGCTAGGTTTACTGAATATATAGATTGTACCTTGGCTTTCTGCCCCAGTAGCCCATGGCTAGGTTAACTGCTGGATATATAGGCTGCACCTTGGCTTTCTGCCCCAGTAGCCCATGGCTAGGTTTACTTCTGGATATATAGATTGTACCTTGGCTTTCTGCCCCAGTAGCCCATGGCTAGGTTTACTTCTGGATATATAGGCTGCACCTTGGCATTCTGCCCCAGTTGCCCATGGCTAGGTTTACTTCTGGATATATAGATTGTACCTTGGCATTCTGCCCCAGTAGTCCATGGCTAGGTTTACTTCTGGATATATAGATTGTACCTTGGCATTCTGCCCCAGTAGCCCATGGCTAGGTTTACTTCTGGATATATAAGCTGCACCTTGGCATTCTGTCCCAATATCCTACGGCTAGGTTTACTTCTGGATATATAGATTGTACCTTGGCACTCTGCCCCAGTAGCACATGGCACATGGCTAGGTTTACTACTGGATAGACTGTACCATGGCTTTCTGCCCCAGTAGCCCATGGCCAGTGGCGTCTCCAGCTTTCATATTTAGGGGGGGCACATGGGGGGACAGGGACAAAAGTAGGGGGGCAACTATAAAATGCAATGATATATATATATATATATATATATATATATATATATATATATATATATATATATATATATATATAAAATATATATTTGGGGGGATATTCTAGCAAAAAGTAAAAAATATTATTGCTTTTTTTTCAAAATTGTCGTCCTTTTTTTGTTTATAGTGCAAAAAAAAAAACCGCAGAGGTGATCAAATACCACCAAAATAAAGCTCTATTTGTGGGGGGAAAAAGGACTTCAATTTTGTTTGGGTACAACGTCGCACAACCGCGCAGTTGTCATTTAAAGCGATGCAGTGCCGAATCGCAAAAAGTGCTCTGGTCAGGAAGGGGGTAAAATCTTCTGGGGCTGAAGTGGTTAAAGAAATATTACATTTTTATTGTCTCACTTTAAGCATTATCAAAATCACTGCTCCCGAAAAAACGTCCGTTTTTAAAACTTTTTTTGCATTGATACATGTCCCCTGGGGCAGGGCCCGAGTCCCCAAACACTTTTTATGACAATAACTTGCATATAAGCCTTTAAAATTAGCACTTTTGGTTTTTCATGTTGGTGTCCCATAGACTTTAACGGTGTCCACAGCTTTCGAATTTGCCGCGAACACAACATAATGTTTGTTGTTCGCCGAACAACCAAAGTTCGAACCGTTCGCCCATCCCTATTCCTAAGCCTGATTGACTCGCTGCCGCTGGCACGTTTGGCCAGAGCTCGCTGTTCTTCATTTTGTCCTTCAGGCATGGACACTGTTTACAGTTTTCCATCCTTTTCCAGTCTGGTTCACTATGTGGATACCCCATTAGCATATGGTGGACCTGGATTGTTTGATTGACTGTATCTGCTGTATTCACTTTTTAGTGACCACCCATTCCACCCCCTGTGCACTTTAATGTTGTACTTTGCATTCATTTGCACTTATGGATTTACTTCTGTTTTGTTCACATTCCTTTCAATGGGCCATACCATGCGCAAAAAAAGGTGCCTGCACAATTTTAAAAATCCTGCTGCACCAAACCGCACAACACTGCAGTACTATAAGTTTTGGGCCCTGTAAGCTGTCATTCTTACCATGTCACCAGAGACTCAGGCCATAGAATAATGCTGACACGTGGTACAGTGATGCTGAAAAGCCTTTCATCCTTCTTTTCTGCTGACAAGATGCATTTTGTGGATTGGAGCGATACTGCAGAAGAGGCTTTCTATAGGAGTACTGCCGGCAAGGTTTACATTTCAAAGGCTCACATCTGAATTCTAAACCTCTATTTAAAAAATGAATTCAAATATGCATTTGTCAAAAAAATAAATACAATTTTACGTGGCACTTTCTGCTGAATATGGCTACATATTGGCTTCATGTAATCCTCTGCAAAGCAGCACAAGGGGTATGAGAGCGAACACATGGCAATCACCTCAACCTATAACTGGCCTTCGCAGCATGTAGCACATGGAAGGGTGACGTATGTCAAAGGACAACAATCATTCCCAGCTCACTTACCAGCCAGCCTCCTATTCACCCTAACAGTTCACGTTAAACCAAGGGGTCAGAGACTCCGATTATAGCGTTAGGACTGCAGAACACTACAGTACACTGGGGTGCCGTGGCTGAACTGTTAGACAGGGTCAGTTTGGTTTGTTGCAGGCTGGCTGGTAAGTGAGCTGGGAATGTTTGTTGTTCTTTGACATGTGTCCCTCTTCCATGTGCTCCTTGCTGCAAAGGCCAGTTAAAGTTTGGGGTGCCTGTTAATGATTTGTACTGTTGGTAATTGGTGAGGGGGCACACTGGATACTTTCGCTGCCATTGTGCTATTGCTGGGTGTCCAGTGTGTCCCTATACATTTAAAAGAGAAGGATGGCATTTGCTTTTTTTTTTTTTTTTGTGAGTCGTCATATTTACCAAGCTTGGAGGCAGCATTGGTCAGATGCTGCATCTGTCCCCCTTTGGCTCTAACAATGAGAACCGAGCGATTAAACACTGCCAATTGCTCGGTTCTCACAGTTCCACGGGCAGAGAGCCAGTGACTGTAAGACCCCATACACATTATTAGATTTTTTTGTCTTCAGATTTACCAAAACCATGTAGTATGAGGCCAAACCTTAAGAGTTTCAATTTGTATGCAATCAGGCAGACCCCTGCACTACATGGCTTTGGTAAATCTGAAGATAAAAATCGGCAGAAAATCTAATGGAGCACTGGGCTGTGGAGGAGGGGGGAGCGGCCAGCTTAGGCTCTCGGCAGCTCGCTGAGAGGCTGAGCTGGGTGCCTGTCCAGGCATGTGAGCGGATCCTGACCATATGCTCATGTACCCTCCTGAGCCTGGACCAGCTTTGTGACCTCAGCCAACAGCAGTCTTCAGCCCGCTGTCTGACGAAAACAGGTCACAGGAGTGCAAAGCGAACTGCACTCCTGTGATACATCAGCACAAGTACAGCCAAATGAGCTTTGGCTGCACTTCTTCTTTGAGGAGTGGGCTACCTCCAGGCATACCTGCCTTTTTTTTATCCCTTATTATATATGTGCTCCAACTTGGGAGACTCTCAAATTATAGAGATAGCACTGCTGTACTCTGGGATGCCGTGATGTGGCCGCTGCAGCTTAGGCATATATTTACAAATGTGTGCAGACTAAACCCCTTGGTTTTGACATGAACTGTTAGAGTCAATTCAGTTTATTGCAGGTTGGCTGGTAAGTGAGCTGGGGATGTTTGTTGTTTGTTCTTTGATATGAGAGCGAGGAACCCTTCCTTCCTCATTAGAGCCCTAATTGACTGAGCACTCTCGGCCAATCGGGGCCTGTATTACTTTGTCAACATAACCCTGAACATAACCAAAAGAGGGTAAAAGCTCAGCAATGGTATCATTGTTCTGCTGTTCCCGTGTTGCCGAAACAGTAGGCTGGGGGAGAAAATGTGAGCAGATCTTCAAGGACATTTTTTCCTTAGTCACCCTTCAGATTGCTGATGATTTTATTTGAAATGTGGTGTTGAATTCTAAATGTAGGGGATGTTTGCAGATCGAAAAGGTCATATATTTGGGGCATGTAGCTAAAAAGCCTGAGATTGAGTTCCTGAAAGCTTAACTCCGTGTTCAAAAAAATTTCCCATGCGGGGGGGGGGGGGGGTTCACTGCACAGGTCAACTGCTCATTTTGTCTAGAGGTGAAAGCCTATACTCACCCAATCCTTTGATCCATTGTAAAACGGCGCTCCTCCACGGTCCAGTGGTGGTCTATGGGGCCTGGTGTGGGCTTGATGATATCGAGAACGGTCCACCACTCAAGACCGCTGGAGTGAAGGGGGGCCATACTGGTCTTGTGCTGAAAGTAAAACAAAAATGAAAAAATGCTAATCCTAAATGAATTGAAATTAAATAAATGAATAAAGGAAATAAGGACCCAATATAAATTGAGTCCATATAATCAGTCCATCAAACAAATGGTGACTGTGGGTAGGTCCCTTTTTAAATCCCAGTGACATTGGGCTATGTATCCTATACACCATGATTATACCGTTCACCTCCACTACATAGATTGTGTGCTTACCAGATACCTAATACCTAAGATTAACTAATACTCAGCCAGGGCCTTTATCCAGGCGAGTGAATCAGATGGCAGCTCACAGACCGACTCCATCCAACCAAAATAGGCCAAGCAGAGGTCACCGTAATCTCAAATGAACCAGGAATGGACTCCGTAGCCAGTAGGCATAAACATCAGAACAGCCAGAGTGACCCAAAAATTAAAAGCTTGCCATAGTGTAATACCAACCACACCTTTAATTTATAAATGGTAATGCACTTACACAAGGCGTAGAATAAAAAGCATTTGATAAAAAAGCTGATCTTGCATGAACCACTCGTCCTTCCGGGATCGTAATAACGCGGGGACTTTAGCACTCCACTTCCTCAACGCGTTTCATCACAAGCTGACATCGTCCTGGGGCATGTGCTAGAAGGATTAGGTAAGCTCATCTTCTTTCTCCTAGAAAAAAAAAAAGTATTTAACCTATGCAGTGCGGGTTCAGTCCCACTGCTTGGGAAAACGTGTTTTTTTTTTTTTGCCCTGAGATGGGCTTGAAGTTACACCGTGCTGATCTGTATATGGAACGAGGTTTATATCATTGTACTGAAATTGTACTATTCCGATCAGGTCAGTAAACTTGCATTCCTGGTCATTGTGATGAGAATAATTACTGCTTAATGGCCACAAGCTTCATTCTTCAGATGATCTTTCCTGGATCTCACCTAAAGGAAAAGAAGTGTATTCCAGTGAATACATAATACGAATATTTGGTTTTTCCTTCTAAGCCACATTCAGTTTATTTTGTAACATTTTACTTATATTGCTAATATTTTCATGCTGAAAGATGGTCCTATTTTCATGCAAGTAGTGTATCTACAGATGTGTAAACCTTTATTGGCCATCTGTATATTGGGCAGAATATTTGGCAGACCAGAGATTAGACCTTTCATTTCAGTCAGTCTGAGCAGATAAGTAAAAAAATAAACACGGGGAGGCAGAGAGACCCAGACAGCAAAGATAACGTGCCTCAAATTTGTGGCAGTGTTGAATTGTAAGTCCGTTAACTTGGTGCACATTTTCTTTGGCAAGTTGTACACTTGCAGAGCACTTGAAGTTCTAGTTGACACTTTCCCAATTTGTAGCAAATTTTGCATGGCAAGTCTAGCAAGAGCAAAGTTGCCGGGGTGAGTCTACAGCAAGAGCTCTGCAAGTCTAAAGCATGAAAATTCAACCACAGTGACCCCTTGTGGTGGGATGTCTATTGCACAACATAAGTGAACCAGAACTTGTAGCAGACTTGCAGAATGTTTGCAAAAAAAGTTGATCTGGAGTCATGCAATGCGGACTTGCTGCAATTGTGCAACAAACTTGGGAAGCCGGGCAAGTCTAGCAATAGTTAGCAAGTAATTTTCAAACTTGCAGCCCAATTGCTTGCTATCTGGGAGAGCACCACTGTCTAAGCATAGTAATGATAAAAAAAAGCTATATATTATAATAAAGTGACAAGTATTGCACTCATGTACAAATAGATGGCCACGGCGTATCTATACGGTCTGTATAACATCCACTTCTTAGGTTTCTCCAACAGGCATGAAAGATAAATGAAAGTAAGAGAAGGAACACACCACTCTGTGTGGTATTTGATGAACAACTGGTAAAAAAAAAATGTATAAAATGCACTTGCATGTAAAAAGTAGAACACTGGCATTTCTCAGGGCATCCAGCAGGTGGCATCCTTCTATTGGTCCCCAATAGAAAATGCATGGAAGATGAATATAGCTGCTACTGGTGAAAAGCCTCACCAATAAATGTAATGCACGATGATCAAGGCACAATTAAAAAAAGAAAGTACACCACTCTCAGTGTAGTAATTATTGTACATCAGTGAATTGATAAAAACACAATATTGCACTGACACTAATAATAAGTATAGACACAGGCATTATTCAGACGTTCCATCAGGTGAGGTCATTACATTGATCCCAAAGAAAGGCAAATGGAGGGTGAGTCCCGAGTTTCTTCTGGTGGATGGCCATACCAGGAAGCAGTGTAAGATGACCATTGGGCCAGGAAGAGCCAGCTGTAGGTGTGTAAATGGCAGTCACTGTGGACTGCAATGAAGCGATTCTCAGCCAACAGAGCGTCCGTGATGTAAATGGGCGCGGCAACGCGTTACATGGCGGAGTCCCCTTTAAGGTGCTTGGAAATATCCATAGAGGGACATAGACCTTGTCAAATATAAAGGATACGTGTTGTGTTTGTAGAGCAGCAATGACTTGGAGAACACCTAAAATGTGTAGGGCTTTCTTTAGGGCTAAACCGCTGCAGAGCGGGGTACATTGTGTAGGGGCGATGGTATGCTTTTTTTTTACAGTGCATTGTGCAGTTTACACTTTTTTCTAGGGTTGTTACTGATTAAAATTTTCGTGTTCGATTAATCTTTTTTTTTTTTTTTTTTTTAAATCCATTAATCTACTAATTTCGATTAATTATAACGCACATACAGATCCAACTACTTTTAGCTAATCTCCTTGCATTGCAACTCTGCATTAGTTAGTGGTAAATGTGGTATACACTATATACAATCACCCGACACTAGTTAGTTTCCACAATCCATGACTTAGCTTCACAGTTCATGCAAATACGTTTTAAATTCAAACTGTAGCACTGACGTAAGTAATTTTTTTAATTAAACTTTAAAAAAAGCGTAGAAAGTTAGTTTAACTTTAATTGTAAAACTTATCTAGTATGTTGCAACTGCCGAAGCCGGACATAGCGGGGCATGGCTAGGACGCACCCGTCAATCAAAAGCAAGCGCCGCCGTCATGGCAACAGCAGAAGCCGATCCACACGGCAAAAATATCACCGCTTATCGGCCTCGAAGGACAACAATGTTAAAAACGAAGGTTATCAAATTTGCCTACACTTAGCTCACTGAATGATCCCAGTTAACCACATCCATATTTACCATCACTGTCCAGGATCCTCCCCCCTTCCCTTCGTTAGCAGACGGAGGCACTTTGGGGAAGGGGGGAGGAGTCCGGTGACGTCACCGGATATCCGACGGAACTCCCTGAAGACCTGGAAGCCGGCGGAGAGGTGAGTACCGATCAAAAGAATTTTGATCGATCAAAAAAATTAACGATTAATCAAGGAATTAATCGTTAATTTCCGCAGCCCTACTTTTTTCTAACTTTAAGTGTTAGAAAAGCGACACTTCATTCAAATCTACTTGATTAGGTGAGTTGGCAACTCTGATGCTCTTGAATAAAAGTAATTTATTTGTTATGGGTACACGCTTTACACTGACGCGTTTCGGCTTTGAAGCCTTGCTTTGACTTCATAGCCGAAACGCGTCAGTTTTATATAGCCTGTACCCATGTAACAAATAAAGTACTTTTATTCAAGAGCATCCGAGTTGCCAGCCTTCCTGATTCAAGAATTGTACATGTGGGGCCTGAACGCCCTGGCTAGAGCACCGGACCACAGTTTGCGGACTTTCATATTGGCAGTGGAGCTGGGGTAACCATTTTGTTTCTATTAGGTGAGTTGGTAATGTGTAAAAAGGATGCCTGTCTGCATTATTATTATGCAACCCAGTGTTGTGGTGTGAACGGGACGCTTAGCACACAATTGTCGCCTATGTGCTCTAGTATTGAGCCTGTGTTGCTCTGTGCAGTACAATGCAGATGGTGTGAATAAGCACTTATTGGCTGATGGCTATCACGTCTGATTTTATGCTTTTGCTCTTGGCCTCCTCTTATTCCAAAACTAATATCACTCAAAATAAATCAAGGTCTTTTATCAATCGTATAAGTCTCCTTTTCACTGACTGATTTGCAAATGTTCACATTTAGTTTACACTGATCAGCCATAACATTATGACCACAGACAGATAGTGAATAACATTGATTATCTCGTTACAATGGCTTCTGAAAGTGGGTGGAATATATTAGGCGGCAAGTGAACATGTTGTCCCTGAAGTTGATGTGTTGAAAGCAGAAAAAGCAGGCAAGCACCTTGACAAAGGGGAGTGACTTTGACATGAGCCAAATTGTAATGTGAACAAGCGGCAAAGTCATGGGTGGTCAAGGCTCATTGATGCATATGAAGAGCAAAGGCTGGCTTGTGTAATCCGATTCATTAGAAGAGCTACTGGAGCTCAAATTGATGCAAAAGCGAATGCTGGTTGTGATAGGTGTCAGAACACACAGAGTATCGAAGTTTGTTGTGTATGGGGCTATGTGGCTGCAGACTGGTCAGCGGACCCATGCTGACCCGCGGTGGGTCATTCGGTAGTACTTACCCCATCATCGGCGGCATCCCCTGCTCGGCGGCCTCCCGTTGTCCTGCTCTCCACAGGTCATCACAGCGACGGCTTACGTTTCCTCCCTCCCTCCTCGGCGGCCAATCGGGAGTCTTCTCTTTTCGGCCAATCGGAAAATGGGTCTCACACCAGATTTTTTTTCAAGCCTCATAAAGCATAGATTTAAAAGCTGATTTTCTTTTGTATTTACAGTCATACATTTTTTTAAATCATTTTTGTCAGTTTAGTTTTTTTAAACAGGAGTGAAGAGTGTTTTCCTCTAATGTGATATAATCAAATCCAACCACTAGGTGGCATTACTGCCGAGGTGTTGCCATTAAAGCTCCAGCACCAGAGCTATTGATAGTAGTTTGCGTTCATTGTGTGTTTAGGAAGACCGCAGTTGGGTATAACTTTAAGTCAGTTTCCCATACTTTAATAAATTATTAACCTCCGCAACATCTCCAGAATTCTACCCTTCCTGACTAATGACACCACAAAGCAACTTATTCACGCCTTGATTATTTCCCGCCTTGACTACTGCAACTCTCTCCTTAATGGCCTACCCTTACACAGGCTATCCCCCCTTCAGTCTATTATGAATGCTGCTGCTAGACTAATACACCTCACTAATCGATCCGTGACTGCTGCCCCTCTCTGCCAATCCCTTCACTGGCTTCCCCTACCCCACCGTGTAAAATTCAAAATGCTAACCATAACATACAAGGCCATCCACACAATCGCCCCCAGCTACATCACCAACCTAATCTGCAGATATCGCCCAAATTGTCCCCTCCGCTCCTCCCAGGACCCCCTTCTCTCCAGCTCCCTTGTTACCTCCTGTCATGCTCGCCTTCAGGACTTCTCCAGAGCCTCTCCCATCTTCTGGAACTCCCTGCCCCAGTATGTCCGATCAGCCCCTACCCTGTCCACCTTTAGGAGATCCCTGAAATCCCACTTATTCAGGGAAGCATATCCCACACCCACTTAAGAACTGTACCCGAGCCACCCCCATCAAATCATCCCCCGCATCTATTACCTTTTGTACCACCACCCCCCCTCCCTTTAGAATGTAAGCTCTACGAGCCGGACCCTCCTGTCCCTTCTGTATTGAACTGTACTGTAATTGTGCTGTCCCCCCTCTACATTGTAAAGCGCTGCGTAAACTGTTGGCGCTATATAAATCTCGTATAATAATAATAATATCCACTGTCATTCATTTCAGTAGCACATTTTAAATGTGTAAGAAGCTCACCTCTTAAAATGTAGCTATTACCTAAAAATTGTGAACAGGCAAGGCACATGTATTCGTCCTTTAGGCACCACCTCTTCCCCCATTGATTGCAGTGGTTGTGTTATTCTGACTCAAGCCACAAATCTGTTGCCTTATGAACATCTTACACCCCAGATTTGACTGCAAGGTTAATTAGACTGCATGTTCAGGGGGGGAAAGTGGGACTTCATGTATGGCTGGAGGAAGTGGGACTCCATGTTTGAGTGGGAGAGGACAGGCTTCATGTTTGGGTTGGGGAAGTGGGATGCCATGATTGGGTGGGTGAGGAGAGATTCCATGCGGGGGTGGGGGAAGTGGGACTCCGTGTGGGGGTGGGGGAAGTGGGACTTCATAGTCTGGGTGGTGGAAGTGGGACGCCATGTTTGGGTGGGGGAAGTGGGACTCCATGTGTGGGTGGGAGAAGAGAGATATTCCATGTGTGGGTGGGGGGGGAGTGGGACTCCATGTGTGGGTGGGGGGGGGAGTGGGACTCCATGTGTGGGTGGGGGGGAGTGGGACTCCATGTGTGGGTGGGGGGGAAGTGGGACTCCATGTGTGGGTGGGGGGGAAGTGGGACTCCATGTGTGGGTGGGGGGGGAGTGGGACTCCATGTGTGGGTGGGGGGGGGGGAAGTGGGACTCCATGTGTGGGTGGGGGGGAAGTGGGACTCCATGTGTGGGTGGGGGGTAAGTGGGACTCCATGTGTGGGTGGGAGAAGAGAGATATTCCATGTGTGGGTGGGGGGGAAGTGGGACTCCATGTGTGGGTGGGGGGGAAGTGGGACTCCATGTGTGGGTGTGGGGGGAAGTGGGACTCCATGTGTGGGTGTGGGGGGAAGTGGGACTCCATGTGTGGGTGGGGGGAAGTGGGACTCCATAGTCTGAGTGGGTGGGGTTTAGAAAAGGACGTTCATCTGGGATGTGTGGGTGGGGGGGAAGTGGGACTCCATGTGTGGGTGGGGGGGGGGAGTGGGACTCCATGTGTGGGTGGGGGGGGGGGGGGGGGGGGAAGTGGGACTCCATGTGTGGGTGGGGGGTAAGTGGGACTCCATGTGTGGGTGGGAGAAGAGAGATATTCCATGTGTGGGTGGGGGGGAAGTGGGACTCCATGTGTGGGTGGGGGGAAGTGGGACTCCATGTGTGGGTGAGGGGTAAGTGGGACTCCATGTGTGGGTGGGAGAAGAGAGATATTCCATGTGTGGGTGGGGGGAAGTGGGACTCCATGTGTGGGTGGGGGGTAAGTGGGACTCCGTGGGTGGGGGGGGGGGGGGAAGTGGGACTCCATGTGTGGGTGGGGGGGAAGTGGGACTCCATGTGTGGGTGGGGGGTAAGTGGGACTCCATGTGTGGGTGGGAGAAGAGAGATATTCCATGTGTGGGTGGGGGGGAAGTGGGACTCCATGTGTGGGTGGGGGGAAGTGGGACTCCATGTGTGGGTGGGGGGAAGTGGGACTCCATGTGTGGGTGGGGGGAAGTGGGACTCCATGTGTGGGTGGGGGGAAGTGGGACTCCATGTGTGGGTGGGGGGAAGTGGGACTCCAATTGTGGGTGGGGGGAAGTGGGACTCCATGTGTGGGTGGGGGGAAGTGGGACTCCATGTGTGGGTGGGGGGAAGTGGGACTCCATGTGTGGGTGGGGGGAAGTGGGACTCCATGTGTGGGTGGGGGGAAGTGGGACTCCATGTGTGGGTGGGGGGGGAGTGGGACTCCATGTGTGGGTGGGGGGGGAGTGGGACTCCATGTGTGGGTGGGGGGGAAGTGGGACTCCATGTGTGGGTGGGGGGGAAGTGGGACTCCATAGTCTGAGTGGGTGGGGTTTAGAAAAGGACGTTCATCTGGGATACCCATCTAAGCAATATGAAAAGCCCTTATGGAATTCTTTCCAACAGCATCATTCCATGCATTTCTTATGCATAGACTGACCTGGTAATCTGGAATTTTCCACTTCTTAAACCAAAAACTAGAACTTTTTATAGCTGGGACTGTCTGTGGGTGACACAAAACAGAAGATGCATTGTAGTTGTCACTATGACCCCATACATGGACTTCTCACTGAATGTAGATAATGACTCTGTGTAACTCTAGTGGATATCCTGGAAATGGTGCTATTCCTAGTAGTGGACCAGCATTGTATGCTGACCTATAGCCGTGTACCAGTCAAGGTCTACAGCTCACAGCGGGTCTTGCACTGTATGTCAGTAATGTTTCACAATGGGTTCACTCTGTGGGCTCCTCATGATACGATCGCCATTCTTTGTACAGGGATTTTACTCTTCCATATCAGTGCTCTGTCAGCAGGTTGTCTTGCTCAATCCCATTCATCGGTTGGGTTCAGTTCAGATATTTATAGAACATGTTAAAAAGGTTAAATGTGATTATTACACAATTCTATCAGTTCAATCTCCTTTCTAAGCCGATTAATCCGGCTATATTCTCACTCTCATAGAACTGCGTGTCAGCTGCTACAGGTGTAATATTATTTAACAACAGTAATTACTCATATTTCTTTACTTTGTTCAGCCTCGTGAGAAGTTTTCACAGAAAATGTCGATAGTTTCATAAGCTGCACTTCACGTGATTGAGATAATCAACATCAGACCTTTTCTTCCTATAGATTCATTGTTGTCACTGTGAACCATATACTGTGTGTATATGTCATTGTATGTCTGTTTCTATGGATTCCATGGGTTATGCATTAGTAAATATTGGGTGCATATATAGTGGATATAAAAAGTCTACACACTCCTGTTAAAATGTCAGGTTTCTGTGGTGTAAAAAAATGAGACAAAGAGGAGTAAGTTCAGAATTAAGCAATCACATTCAAACTCATATTAAATAGGAGTCAGTACACACCAGCCATCATTTAAAGTGCCTTTGATTAACCCCAAATAAAGTTCAGCTGTTCTAGTAGGTCTTTCCTGACATTTTCTTAGTTGCATCCTACAGCGAAAGCCAAGGTCCGCAGAGAGCTTCCAAAGCATCAGGGGGATCTCATTGTTAAAAGGTATCAGCAGAAGGGTACCAAAGGATTTCCAAGGCATTAGATATACCATGGAACACAGTAAAGACGGTCATCATCACATGGAGAAAATATGGCACAACAGTGACATTACCAAGAACTGGACGTCCCTCCAAAATTGATGAAAAGACCAGAAGAAACCTGCTCAGGGAGGCTGCCGAGAGGCCTAAAGCAACACTGGCTGTGTGGTACATGTGACAACAATCTCCCGTATTCTTCATATGTCTGGGCTATGGGTTAGAGGCAGGGCCGGACTGGGAATGAAAACCAGCCCTGGAAAAAATGTCATACCAGCCCCATAGCATTATTATACCAGCCCAACAGCATAACGTCATTATTTTCTTGTTCATAAAATGGAAAACCATGCATTTTAAAGCACATTTAAAGAGTGCATTATATATAGATAAGACACATATAAAAGCACATGGGGCTCTGTGATTGGCCCTCCTGATCACATGACGGCTGTGTGGAATCACAGCCATCATGTGATGTAAATAGAGAGCCGTTTTCTAGGCAATTGGCTCTCCTCTCCTCACACGGAAGTTGTCGGAGAGGAGAGCGGATCTCTGCAGCCGGCCAGTGATCAGTGAGAATGCGCTGTTTTTTACAGCTTTTTACACATTGATCACCAGCCTACTGTCCCCACACATGTCCCAAAACAATGTAAACACACAAAGTCCCCAAAACACTGTCCCCACACACATGTCCCCACACGGGGGGGGGGGGGGTGGGGGAGAGGGAGAGGGGGAGAGAGATTTTAATACCTTGTGCTGTAGCACCGCACGGGACGAGGCAAAATGGAGCAGCACGGCGTTCTCCTGCTCCTCCCCCACAGGCACACAGACAGAGCGAGGCATGATGAGTGTGGTGGGCGGAGCGCCGGCACCCAAACGGAGGAGACAGTGAGTGACACAGGCAGCCATGGCATAGTGTAGCAGCGGCGGCCGCCGCTGCTGCTCTTTAAATTGCTGATGCTGACACAGGCACTGTGAGCGGCCCCAGCGGTACTTTGTGCAGCCAGCCTACCGGGATATTTCCCGGTATCCCGGTAGGCCAGTCCGGCCCTGGTTAGAGGGGCAAGACGGAAGCCTTTTCTTACAAAGAAAAACATCCAAGCCCGGCTAAATTTTGCAAAAACACATCTGAAGTCTCCCAAAAGCATGTGGGAAAATGTGTTCTGGTCTAATGAAACAAAGGTTGAACTTTTTGGCCATAACTCCAAAAGATATTTTTAGCGCAAAAACACTGCACATTCCAAAAGAACACCATACCCACTGTGAAGCATGGTGGTGGCAGCATCATGCTTTGGGGCTGTTTTTCTTCAGCTGGAATAGGGGCCTCAATTAAAGAGGGAGTCCACCTAAACCGCCAAAAAAAAAATATTACAAGCCAGCAGCTACAAATACTGCAGCTGCTGACTTTTAATAAATGGCCACTTACCTGTCCCAGGGTCCAGCGATGTCGGCAGGCGACGCCGAGAACCCGCTCGGTTCTCGGCAGCTGCCGCCGCCATCCTAGGTGAGGGAATCAGGAAGTGAAGCGTTGCGGCTTCACTTCCCGGTTCCCTACTGCGCATGCGCGAGTCGCGCTGCGCATCGTAACTGGTCCCCGCTATCTCCTGGGAACTGTGTATTTCCCAGGAGACAGCGCGGAGGGACAGGAAGAGGCATAGACTCCCATGGGAGTCTATGCCGGAAGTGGGTGCAAATACCTGTCTTAGACTGGTATCTGCACCCCCCTCCCCCCTGAAAGGTGCCAAATGTGACACCGGAGGGGGGGAGGGTTCCGAAAAGCGTTCCATTTTTGTGTGGAACTCCGCTTTAAGGTAGAGGAAATTATGAACAGTTCCACATACTGGTCAATATTGGCACAAAACCTTCAGGCTTCTGCTAGAAAGCTGAACATGAAGAGGAATTTAATCTTTCAGCATGACAACGACCCAAAGCATACATCCAAATCAACAAAGGAATGGCTTCACCAGAAGAAGATTAAAGTTTTTGAATGGCCCAGCCAGAGCCCAGAACTGAATCCCATTGAAAATCTGTGAGGTGATCTGAAGAGGGTTGTGCACAAGAGATGTCCTCGCAATCTGAAAGATTTGGAGTGTTTTTGCAAAGAGTGGGCAAATATTGCCAAGTTAGGATGTGCCATGGTAATAGACTCATACCCAAAAAGACTGAGTGCTGTAATAAAATGAAAAGGTGCTTCAACAAAGTATTAGTTTAAGGGTGTGCACACTTATGCAACCATATTATTTTATTTTTTTATTTTTACTTCCCTCCATCTAAAAGATTTCAGTTTATTCTTCAACTGAGTTGTACAGTTTATAGGTCACATTAAAAGTGGAGTTCTGAAATGATTTACCATTGTCTCATTTTTTTACATAAACCTGACTTTTTAACAGGGGTGTGTACACTTGTAGATGAGAAATAATGTGGGCAGAATGAAGAGCCTGTAGCCAATCAGATCTCAGCATGGTAAAATGGGACGCAATAGGTCAGTTGGCAGGGGTTAAAAGAACTGCGGAGCTGTCACTGGGTCTCATCAAGAGAGCCTGACTATGCCCACCCTTTCTGCCCAGCTGCTCCATTCATACAAGCTGTACTAGAGCTTCTATGAATAAAATGTGATCTATGAATGGAGGACGGGCGGATGATTGAAAGGTCCAGCCCCTCCTTTCATAGATTATTACTGAACTAGAAGACAGAAGCCCTTCAGCCATTTACAGGGTGGGGAGGATGTTATTGCTATTACAACTAAACAGCTTGTACTGTATGTGAGGACTTATCGGCTTTACACCCAGCAATCCATAGAGGCATGTTGGCTTATAGAGGGGCAGATACATTTACCCTAAGGGCCCCATGCACACTGCCCGCACACTAAGGGCCCCATGCACACTGCCCGCACACTAAGGGCCCCATGCACACTGCCCGCACACTAAGGGCCCCGTTCACACTGCCCGCACACTAAGGGCCCCATTCACACTGCCCGCACACTAAGGGCCCCATTCACACTGCCCGCACACTAAGGGCCCCATTCACACTGCCCGCACACTAAGGGCCCCATGCACACTGCCCGCACACTAAGGGCCCCATGCACACTGCCCGCACACTAAGTGCCCAGTTCACACTGCCCGCACACTAAGTGCCCAGTTCACACTGCCCGCACACTAAGTGCCCAGTTCACACTGCCCGCACACTAAGGGCCCCATTCACACTGCCCGCACACTAAGGGCCCCATTCACACTGCCCGCACACTAAGGGCCCCATTCACACTGCCCGCACACTAAGGGCCCCATGCACACTGCCCGCACACTAAGGGCCCCATGCACACTGCCCGCACACTAAGGGCCCCATGCACACTGCCCGCACACTAAGGGCCCCATGCACACTGCCCGCACACTAAGGGCCCCATGCACACTGCCCGCACACTAAGGGCCCCGTTCACACTGCCCGCACACCAAGTGCCCCGTTCACACTGCCCGCACACTAAGGGCCCCGTTCACACTGCCCGCACACTAAGGGCCCCGTTCACACTGCCCGCACACTAAGGGCCCCGTTCACACTGCCCGCACACTAAGGGCCCCGTTCACACTGCCCGCACACTAAGGGCCCCGTTCACACTGCCCGCACACTAAGGGCCCCGTTCACACTGCCCGCACACTAAGGGCCCCGTTCACACTGCCCGCACACTAAGGGCCCCGTTCACACTGCCCGCACACTAAGGGCCCCGTTCACACTGCCCGCACACTAAGGGCCCCGTTCACACTGCCCGCACACTAAGGGCCCCGTTCACACAGCCCATTTATTTAAATGGGAAGCCCTATTGTGTGACAAATGTGCCAAAGAAGCTCCGGCACCTTTTTCGGGTGTAGAGCTTGCTGCTTCATTTACCCCGTGGTTTAGTGCATTTGACGCACGCAAGTTTGGGGTACTGTAACAATTGGAGGCGCTGCAAGTGCGGCGTGCACTTTTTGGCATGGTTCGTGAACACATGCCAAAATGTGTGCTTACGTGTGCGTTCACGGCACACACAAATGTAAATGGAGCCCAAACCGGAGTGATTTAGTATGCAGGCGGGTGTCATTTTTGGCTTCAGTGATGGGGTGGTGTGATGTGTGTTCACATCACACAGTTGTCTTTTTTTGTTTTTTGGCAGCTTTATTTGAAGTGCACAAAGTGACACTTCATTCATGTCACCGCACAGCGGCGGGGTGTGCTGCACTGCTGCGGGGTGTGCTGCACTGCTGCGGGGGGACATGCAGTGACTTCCTGTGCGCTGTGATCAAATGCAGCATGTCTGCATTTCATTGCAGCTTACTTCACCGCCCCCTGGGCTGCAGTGCGAACGGGGCACATAGAAAACAATTACTTTCCACGTGCCGTAGTGGGGACTGGCGCACTTCCATTGTGGAGAAACACCAGTCACTGCATGTATGAAGGGTACGTAGAACTGTGTAAACTTGACTCCTCCGTGCTAAGAATTCACAGAGAAGCTGGCCTTAAAAATGTACAAAGGCAAGAACCACTTCTTCAGAGAGATGTAACAATAACACTCGGTTTGGTGCTAAATATTGCAGAACACTTTTTTTTTTTTTTTTTAGTGAATTGACTGTTTTTGGAATATATTCGAGATGAGTTATTTTTTGTTACAATAATTTTTATTACAATTGTTTTTTAAAACATCATACAGAAGTTTATGCTCAAATATTCATCAGAAAATTGGTAAGACAAGGATGCATTATCCAATATGTGACCCTGACCAATTAAATATAAACAAAACATAAAAAAAAAATAACATAATTGGGGAGACTTTACTGTCCCCCCGGCAGCAATCTACAAAAAATCTTTATTATGGTATAACAGAACTAATAGCAAGAAAAGTGGGAAAAAGGAAAGAAAAAAAAAAGAATCAGAAAAGAGTAAAGTGGAGTAGGGTGGGTCCCCTCAAAGCAGGCCTCCCCCCACAAAATAGCCCAGCAGTCAGGGAGCCTGGAGATGAGCAATCCAGGGATTGCACACTTTTTCAAACTTTGCTTGGTTATCTCGTCGAATACTAGCCAGTTTTTCATTGATCATAATCCAGGATATTTTGTGTTTCAAGGTAACATTAATTACAGGTGATTTCCATGCACATGCTATAGTTATTTTAATCGTTAAAAGAATGAAAAATATGAGCGTTCGTAGATGTCTGGGGATCTCCTCCGGCAGATCCGTGAACAGCCCCGTTTTGGCTCCTCAGGATATATTTTGTCACGTCACTGAATAGATCAGGTTGAACATCTTGATCCAGAACCCGTCGGATCTTCGGGCAAGACCACCAGACATGATGCAGATCTCCTTCCTGTCCGCATCCCCGAAAGCATAGGGATGAAGTACCAGGGTATAAATTTGCTAGCCTTGTAGGAACAAGGTACCAACGCGATAGCGCTTTGTAATTTGCTCCACCAATGAGGTGTTGAGTATGCTCTTGTACACCATAGTCGACCATTTCGTCCAAACCTCCTCTTCAATTATCTCCCCTAGGTCCCATTCCCATGCTGTTTGAAAGGCGACACAAGTTATTTTAAGGCCAAAATTCATGTGGTATTTATCCTGATCAGACACCGCATTGTCCTCTATGGAGTGGCGGATGTCAGTGGGGGATCCGTTCCCCATCCGTCCAGTTGGCTGGATATGGACAGGCAGTATGTTTTCATCTGATAGCCCCATAGAGAACAGCGGGGCTGTGTCTGTGTCCATTCTGCATAGCGGAGCGGACACGGACCTGTCATCCACCTGCTCAGCAGAGAGATCCCCCCGCTGAGCCGATGCACATTACAGAGACTTCTGGTGTGAAACCAGTCTTGGGCTTCATATAACATGTGGTTGGGGGGGGGGGGGTGGTTGCACAAATGCATGGTTCAGCTGCATTTTTGCTGCCTGCCAACCGCCCCTCCCCCCCTTAAGCTGCAATAGGCAGCTGACAGGGGTGTTTACATGCTCATGCTTTGCGCCCGTGGCAAAGTTTACCCAACATGTAGTGATCAGCAGGCAGCAAGCCCACCAAACACTACACACTCAAGCAAATGAGGAAGCGCCACAAACGCCCTGGAACTGCATGCAATGCATACGGTTGCACGGCATTGGTTAGCAAAATTGGGGTTAAAACGGGTGGGGAGGAGGAGTCACATCGCTTCCTCACCACCTGTCAGTAGCCACCTGAAGCGCGATCTGATTGGGCTTCTGAAGAGAGAGAGAAATTTAAAGTGATTGTAAACGATCACCTTGTAAAACAATACATTTATTTTAAATAGAAATGAACGGCAAAACATTTGTGTATAGATATAAAAAACATTATAAATATATTTTTCCCCTTTTATTTTATAACAGATCACATTCCCTCTGTTCTCAGCTGAATAAGAGCTGGGGGGAGGAGAAGCAGCAGTACAGTGAATGGCTCTGCCGGGGGGGGGGGTCAGGACAAGTCTGATCATTGGAGGAGAGCAGGCTGAGTTCTCAGCATAGCTAGAGAACTGACCATGGTGTGTTCTCCTGCCTAGTGTGGCCAGCTTTTAATAGGAAAGCAGAGGGACTGACAGGAACACCAGGGATTCCACACAAAGGAAGCAATACCAAGAGAACAGGACACTTATACAAGTACATGGTACAGCAGCCACATATCAGGAATAGGAAATGTTGGGGTAACAAGCGCTTTAAGGCACATGTCTATCCTTAGACCCCTTTCACGCTGAAGCAGTTTTCAGAAGTTTTAGTGCTAGAAATAGCGCCTGTAAATCGCCTGAAAACTGCCTCCCATTCATTTCAATGTGTGCTTTCACACTGGGGCAGTGCGCTTGCAGGATGTTAGGAAAAGTCCTGCAAGCAGCATCTTTCGAGTGGCTTGGGAGCGCTATAAATAAGGCTTCCAAAATGCCCCTGCCCATTGAAATTAACGCCTTAAAAGTGCTTTGAAAGTGCCGCAAAACAGGTCTTCTTTCGTTTTTGTTTTTTTCAAGATCCCGTTACATAGTAGGTGAGGTTAAAAAAGACACAAGTCCATCAAGTCCAACCTATGTGTGTGATTATATGTCAGTATTACATTGTATATCCCTGTATGTTGCGGTCGTTGAGGTGCTTATTTAATAGTTTTTTGAAACTATCCATGTTCCCCGCTGAGACCACTGCCTGTGGAAGGGAATTCCACATCCTTGCCGCTCTTACAGTAAAGAACCCTCTACGTAGTTTAAGGTTAAACCTCTTTTCTTCTAATTTTAATGAGTGGCCACGTGTCTTGTTAAACTCCCTTCCGCAAAAAGGTTTTATCCCTATTGTGGGGTCACCAGTACGGTATTTGTAAATTGAAATCATATCCCCTCTCAAGCGTCTCTTCTCCAGAGACAATAAGTTCAGTGCTCGCAACCTTTCCTCATAACCAAGATCCTCCAGACACTTTTTATTAGTTTTGTCGCCCTTCTTTGTACTCGCTCCATTTCCAGTACATCCTTCCTGAGGACTGGTGCCCAGAACTGGACAGCATACTCCAGGTGCGGCCGGACCAGAGTCTTGTAGAGCGGGAGAATTATCGTTTTATCTCTGGAGTTAATCCCCTTTTTAATGCCAATATTGTGTTTGCTTTGTTAGCAGCAGATTTGCATTGCATGCCATTGCTGAGCCTATCATCTACTAGGACCCCCAGGTCCTTTTCTATCCTTGATTCCCCCAGAGGTTCTCCCCCCAGTGTATAGATTGCATTCATATTTTTTGACACCCAAATGCATTATTTTAAATTTTTCTACATTAAACCTCATTTGCCATGTAGTTGCCCACCCCATTAATTCAGATCTTTTTGCCAGGTTTCCACATCCTGCGGAGAAGGCGATTGTCATGTGACCTAGAAAAATACGGCCCGCTAGCCCACGAAAAGCACCGCAAAAATGAATGGCGCTTTAGCGCTGTTTAAGCTGTGCTTCAGTGTGAAAGTAGCCTTAGTGAATATGTATTATTCTATATTTTGTATTTACAGACTAGTCTAAATAAATGGGGGGGAGGGGGGGTTTCAGTTCTCAGTTCTTTGGTACGGGATACATTTATAAATAGCTTCTGTTGTCATTCCCCTGATGAGATCTGGTGTAGAACGCGCTCGGTGTATGGGATCCGCTCTCTTCTCGGCTCCTCTAAGTGAGATGCAGTGACAGCGTGCAGCCCGCGCCGTTCCAGAGCTGCGCCATCCTAATTACAGCCTCAGGAACAGGAGGAACGTGATGTGGAGCCGAGTTCTCTGAAATAGCCACACTCAGCCATTTCTGATCAGATCATCAGCATTAAGTTCTATTTCAGAACCGCCATCCTCCATTGTAAGCGTTAACCCCACACTGACCAGTCCAAGTACATTTCCAGACCTCCTGGGGGGGGTTAGCACCGAGTTAGTTTAGTGATTTCTATTGCATGACTTGGGAGCTTGTTACTCTAGCAGTAGCTGTGCGCCTAACCTACTTATTAATCACATCGTCCTCGTTTGCATTCGGAGCACCACAATTATACGTGTTTAAATAATAGATCATCCAATGTTCAGAGCTGATGAAGTGGTAAAGTCTATATAAAGGCAAAATGTATGTTTTAGTATTGGATCTCGTTTAATAGGGTTAGCCCTTCTGTCAGACTTTTATTGGTGTCTATGTGCCTGTTGGGTAGACTTGCCCTTGTTGTTTGTCCTGGTGACCATTGCCCCCACTGATACCAATGAAGGGACAGAATTCCCCCCACTGACACCAATGAGGGGACATAATTCCCCCCACTGACACCAATGAAGGGACAGAATTCCCCCCACTAATACCAATGAAGGGACATAATTCCCCCCACTGACACCAATGAAGGGACAGAATTCCCCCCACTGACACCAATGAAGGGACAGAATTCCCCCCACTAATACCAATGAAGGGACATAATTCCCCCCACTGACACCAATGAAGGGACAGAATTCCCCCCACTGATACCAATGAAGGGACAGAATTCCCCCCACTGATACCAATGAAGGGACAGAATTCCCCCCACTGACACCAATGAAGGGACAGAATTCCCCCCACTGACACCAATGAAGGGACAGAATTCCCCCCACTGATACCAATGAAGGGACATAATTCCCCCCACTGATACCAATGAAGGGACATAATTCCCCCCACTGATACCAATGAAGGGACATAATTCCCCCCACTGATACCAATGAAGGGACAGAATTCCCCCCACTGATACCAATGAAGGGACAGAATTCCCCCCACTGACACCAATGAAGGGACAGAATTCCCCCCACTGACACCAATGAAGGGACAGAATTCCCCCCACTGATACCAATGAAGGGACAGAATTCCCCCCACTGATACCAATGAAGGGACAGAATTCCCCCCACTGATACCAATGAAGGGACATAATTCCCCCCACTGATACCAATGAAGGGACAGAATTCCCCCCACTGATACCAATGAAGGGACAGAATTCCCCCCACTGATACCAATGAAGGGACAGAATTCCCCCCACTGACACCAATGAAGGGACAGAATTCCCCCCACTGATACCAATGAAGGGACAGAATTCCCCCCACTGATACCAATGAAGGGACAGAATTCCCCCCACTGATACCAATGAAGGGACATAATTCCCCCCACTGATACCAATGAAGGGACATAATTCCCCCCACTGATACCAATGAAGGGACAGAATTCCCCCCACTGATACCAATGAAGGGACAGAATTCCCCCCACTGATACCAATGAAGGGACAGAATTCCCCCCACTGACACCAATGAAGGGACAGAATTCCCCCCACTGATACCAATGAAGGGACAGAATTCCCCCCACTGATACCAATGAAGGGACAGAATTCCCCCCACTGATACCAATGAAGGGACATAATTCCCCCCACTGATACCAATGAAGGGACAGAATTCCCCCCACTGATACCAATGAAGGGACAGAATTCCCCCCACTGATACCAATGAAGGGACAGAATTCCCCCCACTGACACCAATGAAGGGACAGAATTCCCCCCACTGATACCAATTAAGGGACATAATTCCCCCCACTGACACCAAAGATGGGGCAAAATTCCTCTCAATGACATCAGAGATAGGGCACAGTTCCTCCCAATGACACCAACGATGGGGTATTGTTTATTCTCACTGACGGGACCTTTTCTACTCCCAATGGCCGAAGTCCGGCCCCCTTAAAGTCTGAAGGACAGTAAACTGGCGCTTTGTTTAGAAAGCTTGGAGGCCCCTGTTTTCACCACTTTAGCACTGGAAGGATTTACCCACTTCCTGACCAGGCCCTTTTTTGTGATACAGCACTGCATCGCTTTAATTGACAATTGTGCGGTCGTGAGACGTTGTACAAATTGATGCCCTTTTTTTCCCACAAATAGAACTTTCTTTTAGTGGTATTTGATGACCTCTGTGGTTTTTATTTTTTGCACTATAGACAAAAAATGAGCGACAATTTTGAAAAAAAATATTTTTTTTTACTTTTTGCTATAATAATTATGCCCAAAAAAATGTAAAACAAATTTCTTCATCAGTTTAGGCCAATCTGTATTCTTCTTCTACATATTTTTGCTAAAAAAAAAATATATATCGCAATAAGCGTATATTGATTGGTTTGCGCAAAAGTTATAGCGTCTACAAAATAGGGAATAAATTTATGGCATAAAGCTCAGCGCTTTACAAAATGAAGGCAGACATTACAGTTACAATACAGTTTGGTACAAGAGGAATCGGAGAGACCTGCTCATTAAAGCTTTCAATCTAGGAGGGAGGGTCAACTGATACAAAAGGTAATAACAATGTATGTCCCAGACAGAGGGGGACCGAGAAAAAGATGGGGCTTACTGAACATCTTTTTCCCGGTCCCCCTCTGTCTGGGACATACATTGTTATTGCAGTTTTTCTAGGGGCTGAAGTGTAATTACTATTTTTCCGGTACATACTATATACATGTCAATCAAGCCTTCTCTTTCTATATCTAATATGATACAAAAGGTAATAGCTGTGGGAGATGATCTGATGGAGAAAGTAAAACAGTGTATTAAAAGTTTATTGCCTGGGGGCCCCATAATCTCCTATTGCCTGGGGGCCCCATAATCTCCTATTGCCTGGGGGCCCCATAATCTCCTATTGCCTGGGGGCCCCATAATCTCCTATTGCCTGGGGGCCCCATAATCTCCTATTGCCTGGGGGCCCCATAATCTCCTATTGCCTGGGGGCCCCATAATCTCCTATTGCCTGGGGGCCCCATAATCTCCTATTGCCTGGGGGCCCCATAATCTCCTATTGCCTGGGGGCCCCATAATCTCCTCCTATTGCCTGGGGGCCCCATAATCTCCTCCTATTGCCCGGGGGCCCCATAATCTCCTCCTATTGCCCGGGGGCCCCATAATCTCCTCCTATTGCCCGGGGGCCCCATAATCTCCTCCTATTGCCCGGGGGCCCCATAATCTCCTCCTATTGCCCGGGGGCCCCATAATCTCCTCCTATTGCCCAGGGGCCCCATGAGTTGTCAGTCCGCCCCTGGTCAGATCGTGCCGTTTCTAAATGCCATGACTGGCGGCTCCCGGGCGCATGCGACTCCGGCCAGTCATAGAGCCGGAGTTCGCGGCCCCAGAAGGAAGAGGGGTGAAGATGAACGCTCATTGCTAGTGGGGACGACGGTGACATCGCAGTCTTCGGTTTAAGATAAGCGACACATAATGGGCTACTTTGCAATGCATAGTAACCAATTATGCTTTACCTTTGCAGGGAAATAAAGCGGAAGTAAAACCCATCAGGGTTTACTTCCTCTTTAAGAGAAGGGTTTTCAGGGATGGTCTAAAGATGGATAGATTAGGAGACAGTCGGACAGATTGGGGTAGGGAGTTCCAAAGGATGGGAGTAGCTCTAGAGAAATCCTGGAGGCGAGCATGGGAGATGGTGACAAGGGAGCTAGAGAGTAGAAGGTCTTGGGAGGAAGAAGAGAGCGGCTTGGTATTTTGGGACTAGGTTAGTGATGTAGCTGGGGGCAGAGTTGTGGAGGGCTTTGTAAATTATTGTTAGTACTTTGAATTTTATTTTTTGGATGGATAGGAGCCAGTGCAAGGATTGGCAGAGAGGGGTGGAGGACACTGAACAGTTGGTAAGGTGGATGAGTCTTGCAGCAGAAGGGGAGAAGGGAGTAGAAATGAACGTCCGTTTGACCCCACTAATGATTAGAAAATTGAACAAACTTTTTTTTGGAATTAAAACTTTTGAACAGAACTTCATTAGTGTATGGCCAACTTAAAGAATCGCTCAGATCTCTAGAAGTGGACACTCGATATGATCTGATCTTCATCAAAGTTGTAATATAAAGACGGAGCAAACACGCAGCTGCTGACATTACCCCATCTTCGTCAAATAGAAGGTTTGTTATTTCTTTATTCCAGAACTCATCTGTAAGTTGTAGTGTAGATGAATACAAATCTAATGGGGGGTGTACACACTTATTTTATCGCATTAAGTTCATTCATGAATGTCATTCTCGATATCGGAGTGAAAGCAGAATGCTGACCGTCCAATGTGACGATGGCACCGGGTATAATGGAAGATGCAGTCCAGCAGTCGCTGTGCCTTTTTTTTACAACGTGATGTCTAATAACATTTTCATGCAGCGTATTTCTATATGACCTAGTTTTTCTATAATCCTTGTTCTTTTCTATAATCCTTATGATGTTAATATCTTTAATGAAAAGAAGAGATGTTAACATGTTTTCTTTCTCTTTACAGAAGAGCCAGAGCTGGTACAACGTGAGTAAACCTCTATTCCAGTTTCATCTTCTTTATGTGCTTATTAATGTCATGTCTTTTGGCTTATCTGCCCTGCTGCATGAATTCAATGTTTACTGCTTTCAAGTAGCAGGTAAGTGCTGCCTCCTGCTGGCCACTTCGCAGTATTGCTCCTCTCAGCTGCACTGGTAAATATGCACTGGTAAATATGTTTTTGGAATGGAATGGTTTTAAAACCTCTATCGTGTTTTAAAGCGCAACCTGTTTAATTTGTTCATAAACGACCTGGAGGATGGGGTAAACAGTTCAATCTCTGTATTTGCAGATGATACTAAGCTAAGCAGGGCAATAACTTCTCCGCAGGATGTGGAAACCTTGCAAAAAAGATCTGAACAAATTAATGGGGTGGGCGACTACATGGCAAATGAGGTTCAATGTAAAATAATGCATTTGGGTGGCAAAAATCTGAATGCAATCTATACACTGGGGGGAGAACCTCTGGGGGAATCTAGGATGGAAAAGGACCTGGGGGTCCTAGTAGATGATAGGCTCAGCAATGGCATGCAATGCCAAGCTGCTGCTAACAAAGCAAACAGAATATTGACATGCATTAAAAAGGGGATCAACTCCAGAGATAAAACGATAATTCTCCCGCTCTACAAGACTCTGGTCCGGCCGCACCTGGAGTATGCTGTCCAGTTCTGGGCACCAGTCCTCGGGAAGGATGTACTGGAAATGGAGCGAGTACAAAGAAGGGCAACAAAGCTAATAAAGGGTCTGGAGGATATTAGTTATGAGGAAAGGTTGCGAGCACTGAACTTATTCTCTCTGGAGAAGAGACGCTTGAGAGGGGATATGATTTCAATATACAAATACCAGACTGGTGACCCCACAATAGGGATAAAACTTTTTCGCGGAAGGGAGTTGAACAAGACATGTGGCCACTCATTAAGATTAGAAGAAAAGATGTTTAACCTTAAACTACGTAGAGGGTTCTTTACTGTAAGAGCAGCAAGGATGTGGAATTCCCTTCCACAGGCGGTGGTCTACGCGGGGAGCATTGATAGTTTCAAGAAACTATTAGATAATCACCTGAATGACCACAACATACAGGGATATACAATGTAATACTGACCTATAATCACACACACAGGTTGGACTTGATGGACTTGTGTCTTTTTTTTTCGACCTCATCTACTATGTAACTATGTAACCCTGGGCAAATAAAAAAGTGCCACTTGCAGTGGGGCTATGCTTGCACTGCATCCTAAGTAAGGGAATCGGGAAGTGAAGCCTTGCGGCTTCACAGCCTGGTTCCCAACTGGGCATGCGCGAGTCGCGCTGCGCGTTCTCACCGGTCCCTGTTGCCTTGTGGGACCTGTGTGTCTCCCAGAAGACGTAGACGTAGACATGACGTAGATACTGTGCCGATCTTTCGCCAGAAGTGAAAGCAAATATCTGTATTAGACAGGTATCTGCTCCGCCCTGAAAGGTGCCAAATGTGACAAAGGAGGGGGGGGGGAATCCAAACAGCTGAAGTTCCATTTTTGAGTGGAACTCGGCTTTAAAGTACCACTGAGGCATCCAGAAAACAGCAGTTACACCCGGTTCATTGGTTGGCAAAATACTACAAGATTAGGATTATTGGTTCTATTTCTGGTTCACCTGGACAGGTTGCCTAAAGGCCAGATCTGCCAAGACCAGCAAGGCAAGATCCAAACTAGATGTTAGGACAATACCTGTAATGAGTGGAGACCAATGGCCGACAACGTCAGACAAGCTCAGTTCTGAAGAGCTAGACCTATAATCAGAGTTTGGGTCACAAGCCAAGGTCGATGCAGGAGGAGAGTTTTGTAGTTGAGGTCACAAGCCAAGGTCGATGCAGGAGGAGAGTTTTGTAGTTGAGGTCACAAGCCAAGGTCGATGCCGGAGGAGAGTTTCGTAGTTGAGGTCACAAGCCAAGGTCGATGCAGGAGGAGAGTTTCGTAGTTGAGGTCACAAGCCAAGGTCGATGCAGGAGGAGAGTTTCGTAGTGTGGGTCACAAGCCAAGGTCGATGCAGGAGGAGAGTTTCGTAGTTGAGGTCACAAGCCAAGGTCGATGCAGGAGGAGAGTTTCGTAGTCTGGGTCACAAGCCAAGGTCGATGCAGGAGGAGAGTTTCGTAGTCTGGGTCACAAGCCAAGGTCGATGCAGGAGGAGAGTTTCATAGTCTGGGTCACAAGCCAAAGTAGTTTTCAAACAGCAATAGAAGTAGCTCAAGTAGTATGCAGGATCAGACCACAGAAATCGGTCGACAGGATGTGCAGAGGCAAGGCTTATATAGGAAGTTCACGGGAGGAGCAAGGAGTTCAAAGTTGCACAGCAATCAAGACACTAGGCAGGGATGACACTAGGCTTGGTATGAGGCATTTCGCAGCATTGAGAAGGTGGGGGGGAGCACTGCGTTTATAGCGGGAGAGAGGGATTGGGGGGGGGGGGATGTGGAGCAAAAAGTGCTTCATGAGGGAGGTAGATTGATATCCAGACTGTCCGATTTGTGTTTACGACCAAAGGGGTAACAACAATGGACAATCCTGAGCCTTTGCATTCTGACAGCGGCGCTGATTGTATGGAAATTTTTCAACAGGCTGGTTGTTCAGAAGTCGATCGATGGACCGGCTTCTGTACATCAACCTTGCACATACATGTTTCGAATTTTGGCTGAGTTAACAGGGAAACAAATTTTGATCCGTGTTTGGCCAGCTTTTATTGATAAAAATAAAAGTTTGTTTTATTTATCTGATCCCTCACTCCTCCCTGCAGCTTCTGCACCCACATGTTCTAGGAGTCTGACATCAATATTAGAACAGGATCCATAGCTCTGCTGTGGACATGAGGACACCTAGGGACGATCCATCGCTGGATCATGGTGGAGTGGAGGATCAGGTAAAGTCAAATTGTTTCCCCTCTCCCCTGAACAAAAAGAGCCATTAACGCTTTCAGTGTGGATGCGGCCCTACTGCAAATGTTTTAAAAAAAATTTTTCTAAATAACAAATATTTCATACTTGCCTGCTCTATGCAGTGGTTTTGCACTGAGCAGCCCCGATCCTTCTGGGGTCCCCCGCGGGCGCTCCTGGCTCCTTCCCCTTCCGAGTGCCCCATAACAAGCCACTTGCTGTAAGGGCAGTCATGCGGGCTCAATCATGAGCCAGGTTCTCTTTGTCCATTGATGTACAAAGCTCGGCTTGGCCCCTCTGCTGCTCTCTCCTCATAGCATGTGATTGACAGCAGCAGAAGCCAATGTCTCCTGCTCCTGCCTTGTCCTGTGAGGAGAAAGAGAAGAGAGAGAGACACTGCTCTTGTGCACATTGCTGGATTGAGATCAGGTTCAGGTAAGTATTTGGAGGGGGGGTCACAAAAAAGTTTTTTTTACCTTCATGGTTACAATGCATTAAAGCGGAGTTCTGGACGAAATATGACTTTTAAGATAAAAATACGCCTAGAATACTCATGCCTTGTGCAATGTCACAAAGGTATTCTGTAAACTATGCCCAGTTTTCTATTTGTGCAGCATCGCTTTCTTACTTTGTGAAGTTCCTGCACAGCGTGGCCATCTCCAGTGTGGGCATATGAAGCCACAATGTCCTTCTTCCTGGATTCCATGCATGCTGTCTACCCAGCATTCACCAGCCGATCTCACGCATGTGCAGTCTTGGTCAGCTTGACATGGCATGGCTCCAGTAACATTTAACATTGGTTTCTATGGAAAATCTTGGTCAACTTGACATGCACTGGAGCAGTGGCATGTCAAGCTGACCAAGATTTTCCATAGATGCCAATGTTAAATGTTACTGGAGCCGTGTCTTGTCAAGCTGACCAGGATTTTCCATAGACGCCAATGTTAAATGTTACGGGAGCAGTGCCATGTCAAGCTGACCGAGATCTCCCAGGAGCCAATGCAAAGCCGGAAGTGACGTATGATGCTGCGGCCCCTAAAGGAGGAAGTGAAATTAGATATAGGCATAAATAAGGTGAGTAAACAGAAAAATAAAAAAATAAATTAAAATAAAGGGTAAATAAATAAAATAATAAATTAAATAAGGATGCACATTAGTGCTGCATGGTGAAGAGTGAAAAATGTGGGTGGAACTTCACTTTAAGGTAGCAAATAACCTTCAACCTTTACAACTACTTTAAATTCTCTGTTCCTGCTGGGTTGATTCCTCACTGTAAGTTTGGCAGGACAATGCTGTCACCCCATCTTTTTATTTATTGATATTCCACTTTTCTATTTACAGTTGTGCTTAAAAGTTTGCATACCCTGGCAGAAATTGTGACATTTTGGCATTGATATTGAAAAAATGACCAATCATGCTAAAAAAATGTCTTTTATTTAAATATAGTGATGATATGAAGCCATATATTATCACATAGTTGTTTGGGTCTTTTTAAATCGTAATGATAACAGAAATCACCCAAATGGTCCTGATCAAAAGTTTACATATCCTGGAATGTTTGGCCTTGGTACAGACACACATGGTGTCATACACAGATTAAAATGGTAATAAAGGATTAATTTCCCACAAATATGGCTTTTTAAATTGCAATTAGTGTCTGTGTATAAATAGTCAATTTAGCTTGCACACGGATGCACTGAGCAGACTAGATAGAACTGTCAAAATACCTGCATAACAAGGTAATGGAACTTTATAAAGATGCAAAAAGATAACAAATCATATCCAAATCCTTGAATATGCCGGTCAGTACTGTTCAATCACTTATTAAGAAGTGGAAAATTCTGGGATCTCTTGATACCAAGCCAAGGTCAGGTAGATCAAGAAAGGTCACAGCCACAACTGCCAGAAGAATTGTTTGGAAAACAAAGAAAAACCCACAGGCGACCTTAGCAGAAATACAGACTGCTCTGGGGAAAAATGGTGTGGTTGCTTCAAGGAGCACAATCCGACGATACTTGAACAAAAATAGTTCCAAAGAAGAATCCTTTACAGCGCCATTGCCACAAAAAAGCCTGGTTACAATATGGCCCGCAACATCTTGACACACCTCACAGCTTCTGGCACATTAATCTGGAGTGACGAGACCAAAATAGAGCTTTATGGTCACAAACATAAGCGCTATTATGTTTGGAGAGGGGTCAACAAGGCCTATAGGGACAAGAATACCACCCCCACTATGAAGCATGGTGGTGGCTCACTGATGTTTTGGGGGTGTGTGAGCGCTAAAAGCACAGGGAATCTTGTGAAAATTGACGGCAAGATGAATGCAGCATGTTATCAGAAAATACTGGCAGACAATTTGCATTCTTCTGCAGGAAAGCTGCACATGGGACGCTCTTGGACTTTCCATCACGACAATGACCCTAAGCACGAGGCTAGGTTGACCCTCCAGTGAAAACTGTGAAGGTTTAGGAGTGGCCATCATAGGCTCCTGACCTTATGATCATCGAGCCACTCTGGGGAGATCTCAAATGTGCGGTTCATGCAAGGTGACCAAAGACTTTGCATGGCCTGGAGGCATTTTGTCAAGATGAATGGGCAGCTCTACCACTTGCAAGAATTCGGGGCCTCATAGACAACTATTACAAAAGACGGCACGCTGTCATTGTTGCTAAAGGGGATAATACACAGTATTAAGAACTAAAGGGATGCAGACTTTTGAACAGGAGGCATTTCATTGGTTTTCTTGTTGCCGTGTTTTGTTCTATGATTGTGCCATTCTGTTATGACCTACAGTTACAGAATATCAATCCCATAAGAAATAAAAGAAGTGTGTTTTACCTGCTCACTCATGTTTTCTTTAAAAATGGTACATACTGTATATTACCAGTTTTCCAAAGGGATGCAAACTTTTGAGCACAACTGTATCTGTTCTGGGTTCAGTTCTTTCCACAGAAAACATCTGCATGGAGTTTGCATGCCCCCTGTATTTGGGTGGGTTTCCTCTGGGTGTCTAGTTTCTACCCGCATTACAAAATCTACTTCTAGGTTAACTGCCATGTGAACCAACTGACCCCCTTTGTGTAAGAGGGTAAAGGAGCCAATGGATAGTGCACTTCTTCAGGGTGGGGCACTAATCTTAGTGAAGGACACTTTCTGTATAATAGTTTTTTCTTTCTATTTAAAGCACCAAAATACATCAACTAATTCTGCATGGCAAGGTTTTAAATACCACAGATACATTCCCGGAAGGAGACTAGGCTGTTCAGGGCTCCTCTAGGGGGCAGTAGTGAGTGCTGCCAGCAGAAGGAAACGCTCATTGTTGTTCATGGGGATTTTCCAAGTCCTCAGTGAGTATAGAATATATAGAAGTCACTTTATTCTGGCCATGGGACAGATACAGGGAAATCCTTCCGTCTTATCATTATCAGAGGAACTATAAAGATACAGAGATGGTGGATCAGAGATATATCTGTATATATAGACACTGTGATGACTCATTGGGAATATCCAAGGAAAACAATTTCCTCCTTTAGTAAATGTCTGATCACTGTGTTTATACAATTCAGGAGCTGTGTAAAAACCAAGCTGCCCACTCATCTGCCTGTATTATGGAGACTGAGCGATGGGCAATCATATATTCATTGCTAAATGCACACTGAAGTTGTGCTAAATCCTCCTAATAGTAGCCATATCATTATAGCTTTCATATACGGCATTTGTAGTCTGTGTCCTTCTGGCAGCTTATATTGTATCATATACTATGAAAACTCAGTCCACGTCCTTTATCAAAAGTCAGCCCTCCCAATACTGAGAACTCATTAATTGGTTTACGTGTCTGTAAACCCTCACCTTGTAAAACAACCCAATAAGTTTATAAAACAAATAAAAGGCAACACATTTGTGTATAGATATAAAAACTATTATAAATACCGTCTTTTCCTCTTTTATAAGTGATCATATTCCCTTTTTTTCTCAGCTGCATAGGAGAGTCGGGGAAAGAGAAACAGCAGCACACTGACCTTCCCAGTGATTGGCTGTGCGGGGGGGGGGATGTCAGCAGAAGTCTGATCATTGAAGGAGGAGAGTACACCCCGAGTTTCCAGCATAGCTAGAGAACTGACCACCATGCTGTGCCCTCGCTCCTAGTGTGGTCAGTTTGAAATGGGAAAGCGAAGGGACTGGCAGGAACACCAGGGATTTTACACAAAGGAAGCAATATAAAGAGAACAGGATTTTCTTTCATACAAGAAAATGGTACAGTAGGCACATGTCGGGAATGTGGAATGTTGGGTTTACATGTTCTTGAATGTCGAAGCCTTAAACCACTTGACAGTTTCCATTTCTCTATTGATGAGATCTCTGCACTTTTTCTTGGGTCTGTTCGCTCTCTGTTCCACCATCCCTGCTGAAGTTTTTATTTACCCTACATAAGCCTTTCTGAACCTTTTTAACATGGAGGAACCCTTAAAATACCTTCCTGGTCTCAGGGAACCCCAGTTAATATCTAAAGCTCATGGTACTTTTAGAGTGGTGGTCACTGAGAGGTATGTTCCTTAAATTTGAGGTCATTGAGAAGAGTCCCTCCTTACAGATTGCTATAAAGATCATAGGTCTCAGTGCTTACTTAATCTGAGAGGAAGGAATCTCAAGAAACCCTAGCAAGCTATGGATGAACCCTAGTTGAGATTGGCTGCTACATTATGTAGCGGGAATATCCCAAACTCCCAGATGGGCAGGAACAGGATTGAGATTTATGGCAGTGTGATCTTGCAACATCCAAGGCATAAAGGAAGCAAGTGGCTGTCTGCCCACCAGGTTCCATTTATGACTGAAGTATCACACTTGGGTGTACTGACCCTCAAGGAGTGTAGACCAGATAAGTGGCAGAGGAAGAACCATTTTTCTTCGCATCCCTCAGGCTCTGTTCACATCTAGGCGTTTTTGGGCGTTTTTCTGCTCTAAGCCTCAGCTCTAAAAACGTCCAACAAGACCAATCCTATTCATTTCAATGGCCCCTGTTCACATCTGAGTGTTCTGTCGCCTGAAGGAAAACGCCCATCCCTCAAAGTGCAGGAGCTTCTTTTTTGGCAGATTACAGGCGTTTTACTGCTTTTACATTGGTGACCTTTTAACCTTGAAAACGCCTGTACCAAAACGTTGCGAAAACGCCAGAAAAAGCGCCCGAAAAAACACCCAAAAAACGCCATTAAAATTAGTAATGCCTAGATGTGAACAGAGCCTCAGAGTTATTTACGAAGTACTGTGCACCATCTTACAGCTTTCACTGGACACATGGCCACCTCTCTCTCTTTCCTGAAATGCATTCAGAGATAGCCGGAAAATGTCCCTGTGTTGTATGCAGAGGAGATACATATAGGACAGTGTTTTTCAACCTTTATTCAGTCAAGACACCCTTTTAAAATTCTGGACAATCTTGAGGCTCCCCATTTTAAAATGTAAGAAACTAAACTAACAGTTTTACATAACGCAGCAACATCCACATGCGTAGGACGCCCAGCATTAGAGGTGACTTATCCTTTCAAAGCAAATGCACCTTTGCACACTGGTACTGACTTACAATTTAAAGCGGACCATTCAGTGGTTTTTTTCATCTTTCCATCTATTAAATCTTCTGCCCTTGTTGTTTTAACTTTGGATAGTAAACATAGAAAAAAAACACCTGGTACCAAAGGTACGGTGAAGAACCCCTTGGGGTCGTTAATAGACAGATCAAGGCAATAGTATAAAAGTATACATTTTATTACACAAAATCAATAGTATACATGTACAAACAATACATACAATGCATAAAAACCATATCTGGTACCCTGGTTGATACAGTTGTATAGAAGAATCACCACCCTGGTGCCAAGGATTGGCGGGATCAATACAGTGTTAATAACACCTTACCTGTTACGGACAAAGAGTCCTTCTTCAGAGGTTTTAGGTTATTGAATCAAATGGGTATAAGGTTTCTACAAAGAGAAAAGGAGTATATAAATACATCTTAATACAAAGTAATACTCTTAATAACCGTTCAGCAGTTAAGAGTATTACTTTGTATTAAGATGTGTTTACATTTATATACTCCTTTTCTCTTTGTAGAAACCTTATACCCATTTGATTCAATAACCTAAAACCTCTGAAGAAGGACTCTTTGTCCGTAACAGGTAAGGTGTTATTAACACTGTATTGATCCCGCCAATCCTTTGCACCAGGGTGGTGATATAAATACATTTTTTATTTTATTAGAATTCAGCTTAAGTGCCGGTTCACACTGCTGCGCTGTGAATTTGTTCCGTTTTTTTGTCCTGTGTGAGGTGCGATTTTACCGCGAATTTCAGGAGTTGGACATAGCTGCTATTGATGTTCTAGCCAATGGAATCATAATGTAAAAAAAAAAAAGTGTTAACTTCCTGTGTACTTCCTGGTTTTTGTGGAGAGTAGTGTGTTGGAATTTGCACATATCTGAACCAACAATGCGATTCCAGAACGATTTACATTGATGTCTATGGAGGCTAAATACGCAACGCTGTAAACTCGCACAAGACCCTTTTTTTTATCGCATCGCATTCGTAGGGGAATCGCAACGCATTTATGTGAACGACGGTCATTGAAAACAATGACTTTATGGATGACATGCGAATTTAGAATGTTTTTGACGCATCACATTCGTTGTGAACTCGCATCAGTGTGAACCGGCACTCACAGTCAACTAAGGACAAAGCCGTATGTCCATATATAACATTTACATAATATAGAATACTCTATATACACATATCAAAATATTTTATTCAAAAAGAAAAAAAACAAGAGAAAAAAGAAAAAAAAAAAGGTTAAAATCACTTCCCCTCTTAACATACAATATATTATAAAAGATGAATTTGCTCCGACAACCTCCCTAGCTATTAATGTTCCGAATATCTCTCAGTGCACCAATCAATCATTCTACCCCTAATTAAAAAAATAAAAAAAAAGTGAAGTTAAGAAAAAAAGGAGGGGGGGAGAGAGGAATGAGAAGAACCAATCTTTTATTGTGCATTTCTTTCCCCTCTCCTCTTCTTTGAAAAAGGCCACTATGGGGAAAAAAAAAGTTTCTTATGCCAATTTTTGCTATTCTATTTTTATAAATTTTGATTACAAGTTCTGTTTTAGGGCCTGGTGGGCTCTGTGCACAGAGAGAGAAGCACACAGCTCTCAGCAAAATGTTTCAGGTTGATTCACACATATAGGTCAAAATTGTTAATATTATTCTAAGATAATCAGGCAAGCTTATTTTGTTAACACTCAGGTGCGCTACTATTGTCAGAAAAAAAAATGTTGAAAATCCCTTTAAATTGGGTGTGCATATTTATAAACACAATAAAGCAAAAAAGTGCTATAAATAGGTAACAATGTATAAGAAGTGAAGTGCAGTCCGCTTGGAAGGAAAGTCTCCTACAGGCTTAATATGTAATCCAGGATTTTTCAAGCTTATTTTGTTGGAAAATTGTATCTATTTATGTAATACTTTTATCCCCAAAGAAAAAGATGCTGTAATTAATAGGCCTCGCACACACAATGAGCATTTGCCCAGCTCCACTGAACCCCTTTTTTCCTGGCAGGTGAAAAGCTGCTTAAAAAAACGTGCCCAAAGTCGCGTTTTGCTCATGGGTTTAGCATTTGAGTGTTAATGGATTCCATTGGGAAGAATATTACTTCTATTTTTGCCATTGGAATTAAGGAATGCTCATTAATTAAATGCATCTTGTGTTTACGCACATTTAGATATGCTTTTGTGCCCCAAGCATTTTTTGTCTGCCCAAAAGCTCCTCTCCTGAAAGCACCAGTGATGTTTTTTTTTTCCTACCTGTAAAAGCTCCTTTTCTAATACACCTGTAAACGCCTATGTGTGCATGGACACACAGGTTAAAATAGAAGTGCATTTACAGGCAGAAAAAAGTCAAAATGCCTGTAAAGCGGCATTTTTTACGCCCTGTGTGCATGAGCCCATAAAGTGTTAGCTGGAGTTCAGCGTTAATTTGTTTTATCGAGTCCATCTAAATCTACTAGTCCATCTAACACTGCCCTCTCCTCAGACTGGAAATACTGCTGTCCAGAGGTGTCTCAGATGTCCTCAGTCCAGAGTAGAGACACCCTAATACAGGAGGTATGTTACTGGCCCGATCACCAGGTGAAAATAAGGGGGGAAAAAAGAAAACAAATGCAGCCATAACATTCAAGGACTAGTACTAGTAAGCTGCTATATACAGTGGGGACAAAAAGTATTCAGACCCCCTTAAATTTTTCACTCTTTGTTATATTGCAGCCATTTGCTAAAATCATTTTAAGTTCATTTTTCAAATGAGAATCATGAGGTCAAAGGAACTGGCTGAAGAGCTCAGAGACAGAATTGTGGTAAGGCACAGATCTGGCCAAGGTTACAATAAAAAATTCTGCTGCACTTAAGGTTCCTAAGAGCACAGTGGCCTCCATAATCCTTAAATGGAAGACGTTTGGGATGACCAGAACCCTTCCTAGAGCTGGTCGTCCAGCCAAACTGAGCTATAGGGGGAGAAGAGCCTTGGAGAGAGAGGTAAAGAAGAACCCAAAGATCACTGTGGCTGAGTTTCAGAGATGCAGTCGGGAGATGGAGAAAGTTGTAGAAAGTCAACCATTACTGCAGCCCTCCACCAGTTGGGGCTTTATGGCGAGTGGCCCGACGGAAGCCTCTCCTCAGTGCAAGACACATGAAAACCCGCATGGAGTTTGCTTAAAAAACACCTGAAGGACTCCAAGATGGTGAGAAATAAGAGTCTTTGGTCTGATGAGACAGAACTTTTTGGCCTTAATTCTAAGCGGGATGTGTGGAGAAAACCAGGCACTGCTCATCACCTGTCCAATACAGTCCCAACAGTGAAGCATGGTGGTGGCAGCATCATGCTGTGGGGGTATTTTTCAGCTGCAGGGACAAGACGACTGGTTGCAATCGAGGGAAAGATGAATGCGGCCAAGTACAGGGATATCCTGGACAAAAACCTTCTCCAGAGTGCTCAGGACCTCAGACTGGGCCGAAGGTTTACCTTCCAACAAGACGATGACCCTAAGCACACAGCTAAAATAACGAAGGAGCGGCTTCACAACGACTCCGTGACTGTTCTTGAATGGCCCAGCCAGAGTCCTGACTTAAACCCAATTAAGCATCTCTGGAGAGACCTAAAAATGGCCGTCCACCAACGTTTACCATCCAACCTGACAGAACTGGAGAGGATCTGCAAGGAGGAATGGCAGAGGATCCCCAAATCCAGGTGTGAAAAACTTGTTGCATCTTTCCCAAAAAGACTCATGGCTGTATTAGATCAAAAGGGTGCTTCTACTAAATACTGAGCAAAGGGTCTGAATACTTAGGGCCATGTGATATTTCAGTTTTTCTTTTTTAACAAATCTGCAAAAATGTCAACAATTCTGTGTTTTTCTGTCAATATGGGGTGCTGTGAGCACATTAATGAGGAAAAAAATGAACTTAAACGATTTTAGCAAATGGCTGCAATATAACAAAGAGTGAAAAATTTAAGGGGGTCTGAATACTTTCCGTCCCCACTGTATAATATACATTCACCATATTACCAAAAAGTATTGGGGCGCCTGCCTTTACACACACACACACACACACACATGAACTTTAATGGCATCCCAGTCTTAGTCCGTAGGGTTCAATATTGAGTTGGCCCATCCTTTGCAGCTATAACAGCTTCAACTCTTCTGGGAAGGCTGTCCACAAGGTTTAGGAGTGTGTCTATGGGAATGTTTGACCATTCTTCCAGAAGCACATTTTTGAGGTCAGGCACTGATGTTGGACGAGAAGGCCTGGCTCGCAGTCTCCACTCTAATTCATCCCAAAGGTGTTCTATCAGGTTGAGGTGCAGGCCAGTCAATCATGTTCCTCCACCCCAAACTCGCTCATCCATGTCTTTAAAAACCTTGTTTTGTGCACTGGTGCGCAGTCGTGTTGGAACAGGAAGGGGCCATCCCCAAACTGTTCCCACAAAGTCGGGGGCATGAAATTGTCCAAAATGTCTTGGTATGCTGACGCCTTAAGAGTTCCCTTTACTGGAACTAAGGGGCCAAACCCAACCCCTGCAAAACACCCCCCCACCATAATCCCCCCTCCACCAAATGATTTGGACCACATGCACAAAGCAAATTCCATAAAGACATGGATGATCGAGTTTGGGGTGGAGGAACATGACTGGCCTGAGTCCTGACCTCAACCCGATAGAACTCCTTTGGGATGAACTAGAGCAGAGACTGTGAGCCATGCCTTCTCGTCCAACATCAATGCCTGACCTCACAAATGCTCTTCTGGAAGAATGGTGAAACATTCCCATAGACACACTCCTAAACCTTGTGGACGGCCTTCCCAGAAGAGTTGAAGCTGTTATAGCTGCAAAGGGTGGGCCAACTCAATATTGAACCCTACGGACTAAGACTGGGATGCCATTAAAGGTCATGTGCGTGTACAGATAAGGTTAGAATAGTATTCTATCCAAAACAAAGCTATACATGTATATGTGTGTATGTGTATATATATATATATATATATATATATATATATATATATATATATATATATATATATATATATATATATATATATATATATATATATATATATATATATATATATATATACATACATACATATACATATATATATATATATATATACACACAGTATCTCACAAAAGCGAGTACACCCCTCACATTTTTGTAAATATTTTTCATTATCATATTTTTTTTATCTTTTCATGTGACAACACTGAAGAAATGACACTTTGCTACAATGTAAAGTAGTGAGTGTACAGCTTGTATAACAGTGTAAATTTGCTGTCCCCTCAAAATAACTCAACACACAGCCATTAATGTCTAAACCGCTGGCAACAAAAGTGAGTACACCCCAAAGGGAAAATGTCCAAATTGGACCCAATTAGCCATTTTCCCTCCCCGGTGTCATGTGACTCATTAGTGTTACAAGGTCTTAGGTGTGAATGGGGAGCAGGTGTGTTAAATTTGGTGTTATCGCTCTCACTCTCTCATACTGGTCACTGAAAGTTCAACATGGCACCTCATGGCAAAGAACTCTCTGAGGATCTGAAAAAAAAGAATTGTTGCTCTACATAAAGATGGCCTAGGCTAAAAGAAGATTGCCAAGACCCTGAAACTGAGCTGCAGCACGGTGGCAAAGACCATACAGTTTAACAGGACAGGTTCCACTCAGAATAGGCCTCGTCATGGTCGACCATAGAAGTTGAATGCATGCGCTCAGCGCCATATCCAGAGGTTGTCTTTAGGAAATAGATGAATGAGTGCTGCCAGCATTGCTGCAGAGGTTGAATGCACACTGCATCAAATTGGTCTGCATGGCTGTCGTCCCAGAAGGAAGCCTCTTCTAAAGATGATGCACAGGAAAGCCTGCAAACAGTTTGCTGAAGACAAGCAGACTAAGGACATGGATTGCTGGAACCATGTCCTGTGATCTGATGAGACCAAGATAAACTTATTTGGTTCAGATGGTGTCAAGCGTGTGTGGAGGCAACCAGGTGAGGAGTACAAAGACAAGTGTGTCTTGTCTACAGTCAAGCATGGTGGTGGGAGTGTCATGGTCTGGGGCTGCACCTTCAAAATCACCACTGCCTTGCTAAAAAAGCTGAGGGTAAAGGTGATGGAATGGCCAAGCATGTCTCCAACCCTATTGAGCATCTGTGGGACATCCTCAAACGGAAGGTGGAGGAGCGCAAGGTCTCGAACATCCACCAGCTCTGTGATGTCATCATGGAGGAGTGGAAGAGGACTCCAGTGGTAATCTGTGAAGCTCTGGTGACCTCCATACCCAAGAGGGTTAAGGCAGTGCTGGGAAATAATGGTGGCCACACAAAATATTGACACTTTGGGCCCAATTTGGACATTTTCACTTAGGGGTGTACTCACTTTTGTTGCCAGAGGTTTAGACATTAATGGCTGTGTGTTGAGTTATTTTGAGGGGACAGCAAATTTACACTGTTATACAAGCTGTACACTCACTACTTTACATTGTAGCAAAGTGCCATTTCTTCAGTGTTGTCACATGAAAAGATATATAATAAAATATTTACAAAAATGAGAGGGGTGTACTCACTTTTATGAGATACTGTGAATATAATATATATATATATATATATATATATATATATATATATATCTCGCTTTTTTTGGGGTAGAATACTATTTTAACCTTGTCTGTAATCTACTTTTATTTATAAAATTGTGGATCTGGTGTTGCTCTACTTTTTATCAGCTTCCTCTCTGCCCTCCACAGAGCGCACTGTGTACTTTCCATGTAATTATTGAACTGGGGATGAAAAATTATTTTATGGCTTTAGAGGAGAAACATGAACAATAGGTGTTAATATTTACCTAGCTTCGTTCTTTATTCTACATGACCCGTGTGATCAGTCAGCCCGATAATCACTAGAATTCCATCCGATGATATTTTCTGTACAGGAACGGCGTGTATATTATAACACATTTCTGATTTTTTCTGTAAGCAGTATCAGTGTCAGGCCATGTTCTCTCTCGCTTCCAAATCAATCTTTTCTTTGGTTGATATCCAGGGGTGTAGCCCAGCCGTCCCACCCTAAATTTTGCAGATAAACAGCAGAGGAAGGATAGTCCAGATCATATGCTTAGATAGAGACACACACTGCGTCTTGATTATTTTGCAAAGCTAGACAAGCCCTAAAAAAAATGAAAGGTACACGTGTATGTGTTATCATGCTTGGCCTGTCAGTGTGCCAGGCTTTACCAATGTAGCTTGCCCAGTCCTCTGTTCTGTTCAGGTGAGACTCCTATAATGAAGACTACAATCTCCTGATTTTGGTGGGACAGTTGCCCATTTTTTGGTCTGTACAGGGATGGTGATTAAGAAACAAAAGGGTGTAATTCTGTATAAATGTCTCTAAATTAGGGTGAGATGTTGAGGCAGATCAGTCACTAGAGACATAAAGGAGAATTTCCAGGTATTGCAATTTATTATTCCAGCTTGGACCAATGTAACAATGTATACACCATACCTGTGGGATCCCTTTAGAACAGGGGTCTCCAAACTTTCTAAGCAAAGGGCCAATTTACTGTCCTTTAAGCTTTAGAGGGGCCAGAATGTGGGTATAGAAAATCCCCCTGCATACATGCTCCTTAATTGGTTTTAATGGGAGAAATACTGCCCCATCATTGGTGTCAGTTGGTGGAATAGTGCCCCATCATTGGTGTCAGTTGGTGGAATAGTGCCCCATCATTGGTGTCAGTGGAAGGAATAGTGCCCCATCATTGGTGTCAGTGGAAGGAATAGTGCCCCATCATTGGTGTCAGTGGAAGGAGGTGTCGGTGGAAGGAATCGTGCCCCATCATTGGTGTCGGTGGAAGGTATAGCGCTCTATCTTCAGTGTCAGTTGGTGGAATAGTGCCCCATCATTGGTGTCAGTTGGTGGAACAGTGCCCCAAGGGCCAGATAAGGGCAAGCAAAGGGCCACATCTGGCCCCCGGGCTGCAGTTTGCTCTAGAAGTTGGAGTAGTAGACTGTATTTGTAGAATCCCATGCTGAGCGGCTGCCCTTATGCATTGTAAACACAGATGGGTGCTCACATGGCACATGCACCAATCAGAGAATACTTTGTATTTTCTCAAAGAATGTGAAGCATTTTCTGATTGGTCGAGGTGGAAACGTGGGGTTGGGGACATCAGGATCTCCACCTCGTCCAATCAGAAAAATGCTTTTGTAGTTATTGAAACTTTGTACGTGGCGCGATCCTGAGCCCTGCACTCTGTATGTGGCGCGCTCCTGAAACCTGCACTCTGTACATAGCGCGCCGCTAAACCCTGCACTTTGTATGTAGCAGACCCCTTAACCCTGCACTCTGTATATTTTGCACACCTGCACTCTGTACATAGCGCACCCCTGAACCCTGCACTCTGTACAAAGCGCACCCCTGAACCCTGCACTCTGTACATAGCGCACCCCTGAACCCTGCACTCTGTACATAGCGCACCCCTGAACCCTGCACTCTGTATGTAGCGCACCCCTGAACCCTGCACTCTGTATATAGCACACCCCTGAACCCTGCACTCTACATAGCGCACCCCTGAACCCTGCACTCTACATAGCGCACCCCTGAACCCTGCACTCTACATAGTGCACCCCAGATACAACCGGCCCTTCAAAGACAACCGTACTGCTGATGCGGCCCACGATGAAATTGAGTTTGACACCCCTATGCTATAGGGATCCCACAGGTATGAGATATTCATAATTTTACTGATCCAAGCTGGACCGATGTAATGATGTAGAAAATATCCATACCTGGAATTCTTCATTTTTCTTTGAGTCTCTTTCTAAGGTGTTGAACCCAGCTTTCACCCCTCATCTATTCATATGTCTCCCATGTTGAAGGTCAATATCTAATGTCCCCTCCTCACCCTTACACATACTGCGAACAATTTGGGCAGATGCCATTTATCCTACCATTGTTTTGGGATTGTGGGAGGAAAACCAGGCAAACAAGGAGAGAACTTGCAAACTCTATGCAGAATAATTTTTACAGGTGGGATCCATATCCCCCTTTCTCCCCATGCTGGCCAATGAAAAAGGGCAGATTGGCACATGCATAGGAATATACCCATAATTCCAGTTTACACATTATTGCCTTACATCACCAGTGTTATTCGGGTCAGTAGACTTTCTGTGCCCATCTCATCACAAATGACAGACAGTATAGAAAGTCTGGGTGATAAAGAGGCAGCATTGTGACAAATCTATAATTAATAGAAAGCTGGGCCGCTTTTCAGGGCTGACATGTTTAGGTATTCAGTGTGAATACAGAACGAATACATTGTCTGCCTGTGTACTGGCGCCAAACCAAGCCCAGAATTCCTGCTTGTTATTTAATGAGCCGCAGTGATCCCCGTCCACACACACCCTTATCTCTGTGTCTGTACTTTTCTCTGACCCAGTTCTCCATTTTCTTTGCATTTATCTCCGTGTGCGGGAAGAGATATCCCAGAGCTATGTGTATATACCTCCTATAAATGTACGATAAGGGTTGCCTTACAATCTTCCTTGTTGGCTGTGTCTGTTGCCTCCTATATAAACAAAACCGCTTTGAGTTTGCGAAACAAGTTGGTGCAATGAGTTTAGTAAAGGTACCTTGAGACATGGCGTGACGGGTAACCATTATGTCTGTCTAGAATGCAACAGGACTCGCATTGAGCCCAGCACCAGTCTGACCAAGGAGATTTCCCAGCATGCTGGAAATTTTCTGTCAGTTCTTCAATTGCTTTCCATTACAACGATCATTTTGCATGCCCCATGTGGGCAGTCAGAGTGACAACGGGGAAGATTGCTCTGAGGATGGGCTCTATTCTTGCCTACAAGAGCTCATCCTAACCCATAACAACCCAATCAGAAGAAAGACAGCTGATTTCTGATTTGCTGTTACGGGTTACAGTGCTCTGATTTGTTACAAAATCATTTAAAGTGACGCTAAACAATATCCTTATTTTCCAAAAAATAATCTATACACATTCACTACTTAAAGGGGGAAGCTCCGCTTGTTTGCTTCCTTTCACCCTTCGCTGCCACCTTTGGCACCTTTCGGGGGGGAGGGGGGAGCGGGTACACCTGTACCTTTGTTCCAGAAGAATGCTTGTAATTCAAAGCACTTGTATTTCAAAGCGAGTTTCCCCATAGGAGTCAATGAAAATTCAGATAATTTGTTCCAGTGGCACTGCTAGTGTATGCAGTACTACATGTGGCCAGAGGTGGGGGACGCCGGAGAAACTCGGGAACGGAGTGTTTCTGAGCGCCACCGGTGCCCCCACACCTCTGGCCAAATGCGGTACTGCACACCCCAGTGGCTTGAATCCTGTTAGTCTTGCGAGACAACTCCTCGCAAACCAAGTCAGGATTTAAAAAAAATAATAGCTTGTATTTGTGAAACGCTCGTAAACCGCGTTACTCGCAATCCGAGGTTACTGTATTTGATCCCCTGCTGATTGTGTACGTTTGCCCACTGACAAAGAAATTATCAATCTATAATTTTAATGGTAGGTTTATTTTAACAGCGAGAGACAGAATAACAACAAAAATATCCAGAAAAACACATTTAAAAAAATTTATAAATTGATTTGCATGAGTGAAATAAGTATTTGACCCCTTCGCAAAACATGACTTGGTGGCAAAACCCTTGTTGGCAATCACAGAGGTCAGACGTTTCTTGTAGTTGGCCACCAGGTTTGCACACATCTCGAACCTTCAGCTCCCTCCACATATTTTCTATGGGATTAAGGTCTGGAGACTGGCTGGGCCACTCCAGGATCTTAATGTGCTTCTTCTTGAGCCACACCTTTTGTTGCCTTGGCTGTGTGTTTTGGGTCATTGTCATGCTGGAATACCCATCCACGGCCCATTTTCAATGCCCTGGCTGAGGGAAGGAGGTTCTCATCCAAGATTTGACGGTACCTGGTCCCGTCCATCGTCCCTTTGATGCACTGAAGTCGTCCTGTCCCTTTAGCAGAAAAACACCCCAAAGCATAATGTTTCCACCTCCATGTTTGACGGTGGGGATGGTGTTCTTGGGGTCATAGGCAGCATTTCTCCTCCTCCAAACACAACAAGTAGAGTTGTTGCCAAAGAGCTCGATTTTGGTCTCCTCTGAATCATTCGGATGTTCATTAGCAAACTTCAGACGGACCTGTACATGTGCTTTCTTGAGCAGGAGAACCTTGCGGGCGCTGCAGGATTTCAGTCCTTCACGGCATAGTGTGTTACCAATTGTTTTCTTAGTGTCCCAGCTGCCATGAGATCATTGACAAGATTCTCCCGTGTAGTCCTGGGCTGATTCCTCACCGTTATCATGATCATTGAAACTCCAAGATATAAGATCCTGCATGGAGACCCAGACTGAGATTGACAGTTATTTTGTGTTTCTTCCATTAGCGAATAATCGCACTAAGCTGCTTGGCGATGGTCTTGTAGCCCATTCCAGCCTTGTGTAGGTCTACAATCTTGCCCCTGACATCCTTGGACAGCTCTTTGGTCTTGGCCATGGTGGATAGATTGGAATCTGATTGCTTCTGTGGACAGGTGTCTTTTATACAGGTAACAAGCTGAAATTAAGACTACTCCCTTTAAGAGAATGCTCCTAATCTTGCCTCATTACCTGTATAGAAGACACCTGGGAGCTACATATCTTGCTGATTGATAGGGGATCAAATACTTATTTCACTCATTACAATGCAAATCAATTTATAACTTTTTTGAAATGTGTTTTTCTGGATATTTTTGTTGTGGTTCTGTCTCTCACTGTTAAAATAAACCGACCTATAAAATTATAGACTGATCATTTCTTTGTCAGTGGGCAAATGTACAAAATCAGCAGGGGATCAAATTCTTTTTTCCCACACTGTAGGTACCCATCCCCACTTGCAGGAGACCTCACCGCGGTGAGGTCCCGTGGAAGTTTGGCCCCCCTCCTCCTTCCCCCGGCGCCGGGCAATTCACAAAGCACAGCACACTTTACGCATGCCCATGCTTTACTGCCGGTTTCCCTTACAACGAATGGCGGCGGCAGCACCCGAGAGCCGATTGAAAAAACGTCTGGAGTGCCGACACCACGGGCTCCCTGGACAGGTAAGTGTCCTAATATTAAAAGTCAGTAGCTACAGTATTTGGAGCTTCCAACTTTTAATTTTGTGGTGGTGGGGGAGGGGGGCTGGAGCACCTCTTTAATGGTCCAGTAATCTATTTTTCACTAAATAATTTCTTTCTTCTTTTTACCTACTTGTTACGTCACCTTGTTACGTCACCTGTGAGCTCCCAAACCTCTCATTTTTACCCCTTCTGTTTGTTTGGAACAGGCAGTGCACCTTCGTTGTGGTCACTACAAATCCCATAGTCCATCTTGGGAGCGAGCAAGAGAGGGTGGCTATGTTCCCACGTCCAGTGGGACCATGGAGAACGAACGTAGCCACCCTCTAACAGGACGTAGGATCACAGCACCCAAAAAAAGGAGGCTAATAGAAGGAACTTGTTTGAGTTAAGAGTACATACATTGAATAGAACTTTTTTGTTTTAGTGTCACTTTAAGCCATTCGCAACCAGTACTAATGAGGCGATGTGCAGCAGAGGAGCAGTGCCTGCGAAATGACACCAAGTGATGTGATTTGTGATTCTGTCTCTGTTTTTCTTCTATGCTGGAATTGTCCTACTGTGTGGTTGTTACTGCATGTTGTCATGTCTTCTGTTTTCTCTTCCTCAGCATGAGCGGCAACACATCCGCAGAGTAAGAACCCTGATACTGCCCCTCTCTAGTCGGCACAAACTGCTACTAGTATTATAACCCCATGGAGCATTTTAGTCCAATGGACGCTTCTCCTTTGCTTTCCTTATATCCGCAATTTTCTGCATTGTATATCGCATGAAAGGGCCAGTAGACTTAATTTACAAAGAGGGGTATCTAAAAAAAATTGAAAGCATTTATAGATACATATGTAACCATTCCAGGTCAGTCCTGGGAACAAGGTATTTTATTGTCTCAGAGGTGCATCAAACTCACCCCGGTTTTGGTTTCCTGTTTATTGTAGAAAAGTAACACACTGTTTTTTACCACCAAATTATTCAATATTATTCAATATTATTCGATATTATGTAAGATTATGTACTTACACAATCCAGTATATCCATAAGTAATGTCTCCATATACTGGAAAATAGGCGTTATGTGGGAAAATATTGGGTTTTCAGGGACATAAGGAAACACAGGAAACATAAGCAAGGCTATACTGCACTGGTTTAAACAAGCCAAAATGACGAGTTGGGTGCTTGGCAGCAGGGACACCACAGAAGACACAGGCAGTCACCCCCCCCCCCAAATACCCCCATTTATCAAGTAATCAGGGCTTTTTTTTCTGAGGCACTCCCTTTCAGAGTCACCCCTTGTTTCCTACCCCTACCCACCTCCGAGCACTGTTCCTAGGTTCCACCCCCTACCCACCTCCGAGCACTGTTCCTAGGTTCCACCCCCTACCCACCTCCGAGCACTGTTCCATGGTTTCACCCCCTGCCCACCTCCGAGCACTGTTCCTTGGTTCCACCCCCTGCCCACCTCCGAGCACTGTTCCTAGGTTCCACCCCCTACCCACCTCCGAGCACTGTTCCTTGGTTTCACCCCCTGCCCACCTCCGAGCACTGTTCCTTGGTTCCACCCCCTGCCCACCTCCGAGCACTGTTCCTTGGTTCCACCCCCTGCCCACCTCCGAGCACTGCTCTTAGGTTCCATCCTCTACCCACCTCCCAGTACTGCTCCTTTTAGAGAGTACAGAGCCAAGTATCATTTTGTGGTGCTAAGTAGTTTCTGTGGAATTTGATATGAAAAAATAGACCCCCTTAGCGACAATAGAGCCCTCCCTGCAACTATAGATTCCTCCCTGCAACAATAGACCCTTCCACAAAAAAAATATCCCTCCGCAAAAATAGATCTCTCCCTGCAACAAAGGATCCTACAGCAACATTATATCCCCACCAGCAGCAATAAATCCCCAGCAGCCTGCATTAATAGACCTTCCAGCACCTCTTGGAATGACATACATTCAGTGCTGTAGGTGCTGGAACTGTGTTCCCCCCCAAGTTCCTGCTGGAAAAAAAAGCCCTGCGAGTAATACATTTTAACCGCATATAGAGCAGGGGTAGGCAACCTGGGGCCTGCCAGCTGTCGTGGAACTACATTTCCCATGAGGCATTGCAAGGCTGGCAATTACAATTACTCCCAGAGGCATGATGGAACTTGTAGTTCTGCAACAGCTGGAGGGCCTCCAGGTTGCCTACCCCTGATATAGACTAATGACTATGTTTTGAACCTGCACAGGACCTCTGTAGGTGACCTACCTACGGTTGCCACCTTTTCTTTAAGCCAAACCTGAATACTTTAGCAGCGCATGGTATCGTATTTTTGTAGTATACATTATGAGAATGTAAAAGACCTGTGACGATCCCGGACATGCATACAGTTGCAGAGATAATGAGCGTGGGACGGGGGTCTGCGTCAGCTGGTATACTGGTATGTGAATGACAGTGTGCAGAGACGTGGACATGGAAGGGGATGGGGGGGGGGGGGTGGAAACCTTTGCGGTGAGCAGTCCATGTTGTTAAGGGAAAAGGGAGGAGTTTGTACACTATAATGGCTACTTCCGGTCATCCTGATCCCTCTGCAATAGACTGATTCTCTCGCAAATCTGCATAGAGGGAGCCACAGTCTGGTCTGACTATGTCTGGGTTACAGGTGGACTGAAACCTGGACACATGATTCAAAACCCAGACTGTCCAGCTGAATCCTGGACAGGTGGCAACCCTAGACCTACCCCTTAATAAAGGAGTCCCATGCGGCTCCAAAACCTTGTCTTGGGTCTGTATGCTGTAACAGGAAAATGGAACTGCTTGCAATACTTGGTGTGCTGACATTCCCTCTGCCTTTGGCAACTGTGGATCATAACTGATAACTGGGTCAGTGCCATTGTGGGGGGGGGGGGGGGGGGACATTTTACCTGCTCTCAATCAACTTCCTGTAAGTCGAAATGATTTTATTATGTATGTTACTGCATGTGAGGCTCTTGAGCCTCCTTTAGTCCAAAATGACTGATAACACAAACAAGTATAATGCAGAATATCACAAGGTGGGTTCAAATATAAAACCTATCTATTATTTATCTTTACATAAACCGATGGTTCTTTTTGTGATTGGGCAATGTGTATTTTAGGTGTACTGATCCTTCATCGCCAAGAAGCTCCTACCACCTGCTGCTTTATCAATTCCTGAGCTTTTATTATGTTACTAGATAACAAAGACACTAATTATTAGCCAACTCCTCGTTTTATTAGGTCGTAGCTTAACCCTACCCATCGTATCAGAGGATTCCCCCATCTGTTCCCTACCAGGAGGTACCAGCCTGTCCCAGCTCTTTGTGTTTGCCATACAGTTAATGTTCTATCCCTTTCTTATCTCTGTGAATGAGTGAGTGTGAGCCAGCAATGACATGCAGTTCCCCAATAGACACTTCTAGCCCAGCAGTTCCCATTACTACACAGGACAGTCATTCATTCGTTCCCCCTAGTCAGCACATCAGACAGTCATTTTTTTTGGGTGCATTTGGGGTATCTCTCCACCTGACCCTTTGTGGGCACAACATTATTATTGAAACAATGAAACCCGGTAAAGGGGGGGGGGGGGGGTTTAAAAAAAAGCTTAAAGCAAAGGGCAGAACTTGTGTAAAATAAAAAGAACACGCACTGATCATTGGAGGGGGTCAAAGCGGCACTTCCTAATGAGCCCTATTAGCAAGCCTTACATACGTAGCACAAGCAGTCAAAACCAGCCACTGCCCTGGGGTAATGATCAGATGGGTCTGAAGGCCTTGTCAGATCACAACTGCCCCCCTCTTCATCTGGAGATCAGCCCTAAGTGTCCCTTTCCTTCTCACTGCTCCATAGGTATAAACTGCTTTATAGACCAACTACTGTACAGTCAAAACTTTGTTGCTGTTTTCAATATGGAGTTGAAGTATATACAATCACTGGTTACAATCACCACTTACATACAATACACCACTCGCCACTTGATACAATCACCACTTTATTAGGTACACCTTGCTAGTACAGGGTTGGCCCCCCTTTTGCCTTCAGAACTGCCTTCATTCTTGGTGGTACAGATTCAATAAGGTGTTGGAAACATTCCCCAGAGATTTTGGTCCATAGTGACATGATAGGATCACGCAGTTGCTGCAGATTTTTCGGCTGCACATCCAAGATGCGAATCTCCCCTTCCACCACATCCCAAAGGTGCTCTATTGGGTGAGATCTGGTGACTGTGGAGGCCATTGGAGTACAGGGACCTCATTGTCAAGTTCAAGAAACCAGTGGTGAGATGATTGGAGCTTTGTGACATGGTGCATTATCCTGCTGGAAGGAGCCATCAAAAGATGGGTACACTGTAGTCATAAAGGGATGGACATGGTCAGCAACAATATCCAGGTAAGCCATGGCAATTAAATGATGCTGAATGGGTACTAAGGGACCCAAAGTGTGCCAAGAAAATATCCCCCACACCATTAGATCACCACCACCAGCGTGAACCGTTGGTACAAAGCAGGATGGATCCATGCTTTTATGTTTTTGTAAAATTCTGACCCAACCATCTGAATGTTGCAGCTGAAATCGAGACTCATCAGACCAGGCAACGTTTTTACAATTTTCTATTGCCCAATTTTGGTGATCCTGTGCGAATTGTAGCCTCAGTTTCCTGTACCTAGCTGACAGTAGTGGCACCTGGTGTGGTCTTCACTTGCTGTAGTGTAGCTCATCTGCTTCAAGGTTCGATGTGTTGTGCATACCTTGGCTGTAACAAGTGGTTATTTGAGTTAATGTCGCCTTTCTATCATCTCCAACCAGTCTGCCCATGCTCCTCTGACCTCTGATATCAACAATGCATTTTCATCCACACAACTGCCGCTCACTGGATATTTTCTTTTTTTTCGGACCATTCTCTGTAGACCTGAGAGATGGTTGTGCGTGACAATCCAAGTAGATCAGCAGTTTTTGAAATGCTCATATACCAACCACCACGTTCAAAGTCACCTAAATCCCCTCTCTTCCCCATTCTGATGATTGAACTAGAGCAAATCAACTTCACCACTTCTAGATGCCTAAATGCATTGAGTTGCTGCCATGTGATTGGCTAATTAGCAATTTGTGTAACCATGCAATTGAACGAGTGTACCTAATAAAGTGGCTGGTAAGTGTATATACACTAATATATATTTATTTTTTTAATATATATTTTGACGTACACTTGAAAATTTGATAGAAAAGTCTCCTCCATGGGGACATAGATGGTGTTTTAATCTGACAGAAGTTGTAAACCTTCTGTGCTCTATCCAAAACTAAAAAGTTGCTTTGGTTAGCGTTGGGCTTTCAAGATGTATTCTAGGCATAGTAGAATTCTACATAGTTACATTGGTCCAACTTGGACCAAAGTAACTATGTATATAGCTTACCTGGTGGGTGCCACTGGAAATCACTGAAGTAGACACAGCTACTCCAGTGATCTCCATTTGCTTCCATGAGCGGCCAGCCTAATGCATTGTGAATACAGGAGGTTGGCCGCTCAGCACAAGCACCAATTAGAGAATGCTTTGCATTTTCGGAATGAATGCAAGACGTTCTATGATAGGCTGAGGTGGACAGCAAGACATCACCATGCTTCTTCTTTAGCTGGTCCCAATCAGAGCCTGTCCTGAGTCAGAGAAATTTCCTAGCATGCTGACACATCTCAAGCCCCAATACCATAGTTCCCAACTGTCCCTGATTTTGAGGGGCTGCCCCCCATTCGGAACAAAGTCAACCTGTCCCTCTTTTCTCCTTATTTGTCCCTCATTTTGGTCTGATTTATGTAGCGGTGTATAAAATGCACTACTTATTTATAAAAAAGTGTTTCCCAGTGCTATATGGAAAAATGGGAAAAGGATATTGGGGAGGTCTTAGACTCTGCAGAGTGGCATAGACTGGAGCAAGGAGCTGCAAAATCAATGATAAACACCTAACTAATGGAGGCCAACTACAAAGTACTAATGCAATAGTACTTGGTCCTCGCCAGAATTGCCCAATGGGTGCCGGGAGCCTCCCCCTGTGTTTTTGAGGGTACGACCAAGAGGGAACTGTGTATCCTGTATGGTGGATGTGCCCAAAAGCTCGTAGATTCTGGATCCGCATCTACAATTTTAGCTATTCCCTCACGGGGACTAATTTTGATTAAGTCCCTGCAAAGGGCACTCCTCGGACACCCTGTTGGGGGAGCCCTGAGACCCATCCAACGCCTAATATCTTTCATTCAAGCACTTGTGAGTTTAACCAACCATTACCAGTCTCCTTTAAGGGGGGGGGGGGGGTGATGGGGGGTGTGTCCTAAGCCTACCTATTTTTGCTAATAGGTGTCCCTCATTCCCATCTCATAAAGTTGGGAGGTATGCCAATACTGTAGATACCTGTGGCATGCAACAATCGACTAGGGTTTAGACAGATCTAGTCTTCTAAAGTTAAAATAATGTCTGACAAACCTTAACCTTTTAAAAGAGGGCGTTTACAAGATGATGCCATTTGCAGTCATGATGCACACCAGAGTTCACCCCACTCGGACACCCACCAATCAGCTGTGTCTGGCTTCTGTGTAAATGCAGCACCAATATTTTTGGAGCTGCTTGGCCTGTTTTGATGTGACACAACTCCAACTACAGAACTGAAAATGATGGCTACCAAAGCTTTGGGTATAAAAGGCACCACTGTTCAATGTAAGTGCAGTTATGGAAGGATTTATAGTTTTGTTGGGGTTTTTTATATAGATTAATATGAGAAATCTTGTTATAGAAGAACTTTATCTGCAACTTTTGCATGCAGTGAAACTAGTACTGATTTCTCTGCTTGCTCTTCAGTACTGCTTGCAGCTCCCCCTAGTCCCATTATAATAACCAGGGCTTTTTTTCTCAGAAAATAGGTGCAGGAACTCAATCACAACCCCCTCCCTCCAGGGGTGCTTCACGTGCAGAGTTCCGGGGTGCGTTTGGTACATAGTACTGAGTTTAGGGGTTCGCTATGTGCAGACTTTTGGGGTGCACTTGGTACATAGTACAAATTTTAGGGTCGCACTACGTGCAGAGTTCTGGGGTGCGCCTGGTACATAGTACAGAGTTTAGGGGTGCACTACACGCAGAGTTCGGGGGTGTGCTATGTACAGAGTGCAGAGTTTAGGCTTCGTCCACAGCTACTTACCTCTGCATCCCCCATCCACATCTCACTTTCACCCCCCTTCAGCTCTAACCTCTGCATGCAACTCTCCCCTCATTTTACCCATATCCTCCCCCACTCTTAAAAGATCCACCATCTTCCACATAACTTAACGTACTTTTTTTGTTGTATTAAGCTGAAGCACCCAGCAGGCACTAGTACCTCCCCGCACACTGTAGGTGACTCCTCCTCTCTCACTTGCAAGGAGATCATCTAGTGGGGGTGTCTGCATCCACAATGCACCCCAGGCACCTGCATCTCCCTTGTTACCATCCTGCTCCCAGTGGGAGCTGCTCAGGAGATAAGATTTGTGGGAGCCGTTGGGAGACAAACCATCACTGGTAAACCCAGAAGCCGGACTTTTGTGTTTACAAACGATAGTGATAAGCAGGGAGCAGAGGGCCTGAGCCAGAGGTGGTGGAACTGAGTTCCACCAAGTTCCAGCTGAAAAAAAGCCCCAATAATAACTATGTCTCTGCTGTACTTTATGGTTCCCCACTCTGGAGGTCATTGTAAATATAGAATAGGGGGTGCGTGGACACCAACATTACGTTGTCACTGTCTTTTAGTGTTCATGTTATGATTGGCCTTGTGGGCACCACATTAGAGGAGTCTTTACCCGCTGTCATTGAAGACTCTCTGCTGACTATAGTACCCCCATGTAGTACTGCTGCCATGGCTCCAGATCGTATGGCCTGGTACTGATGAGCTGCAGGGCCTGTTAATTACAGATCAGAGGTAAGTTTCTGTCTGTGAGTCCATGTCATTCCTCCTTAATACCTTTCTAAACTATTGGACCTGACATTAGTGTTTATTTCCCATTTAATTGCCAGTGAGACGTTTGTGTGACCTTTTTGTGATGCTTCCATAGACATCCGTGTACCACCATGTTGTCTGCCAGTGTCCAATAGTTTGTGTAAATACAGAAGTTAGGGAACATTTAGGGGATGTTAAGACCATAAGAATGTATAGATCATATGTTCTTATGGTCTTAACACCCCCTAAATGTTCCCTAACTTCTGTATTTACACAAACTATTGGACACTGGCAGACAACATGGTGGTAGAGTTACTCCTAGAGCACATATGATTGTTGGATGGAGTGGACAATACCAGTAGCTACTTTTGGATATATAAATGTTTCCTTACCCTGTCTATGGGCAGCTAGTAGATACTTTGAGTAAATCACACCTACCAAGATTTTGAGATGGGATTGAGGGACACCTATCCGCAAAAGTATGTAGGCATGGGATCCACCCCCTGCCACGCCCCTTTAAAGGCGAAATATACAAAAAAAAAATATTAAACCCACAAGTGCTTTTATTTACCACTACTATTTCTTTAAATTTGGCTTTTGAAATATACAAATGTAGCAATTTAGAAATTGGATGATAAGGTTTAGCACTGGGAAATACTTTTTGAAAGACAAATAGTGTATTTTATATACATCTATATAGATTAGACCAAAATGAGGGACAAATGAGAGGGAAAGCAGGACAGAGGGACATTGTTCCAAATCAGGGACAGTCCCTCGAAATCGGGGACAGTTGGGAGGTATGAGTAAATCATTCTCTGGAGGAAAATGTTGATGTGGTTAGATTTTACATCATTTACCATATGAGGGGGAGGAAGATTATCCACCCCCAACAGCCAGCCAAATCAAGGGATATACCATAAAACTATAGTAATGAACAAGAACCTCGGCGCAGTTGACCATTGCTAGCTCTAGCAGTGGGGGAGGGTTATCTCTGATATACCTTATGATTAATTATGGTAAAATGTTGACCTATTCTATTCAGTCCCTGGTCATGGTGAGTGTCACATGGATATAGGTTAATATTTACAGGCAGCACTCCTGTGAGTAACCAAGCAGGTTTCAGTTGCCCTTTGATTTCAGCAAGTTATTGATTTTGACTGAAACTGTGTATGACTAATGAATAGGTATTTGTTCTGGGTTTCGATCACTGGCTGATGTAAAGAAAAAGCTCAGTCAGTGACCTCTTCTGTAGATCCGGGTGAGGGCACAGTCCAATGTAATGAGTGCAGGGCCAGTTCAGTGCAGCTCATCTGCTGTGGCTCTAGTAGAGGGCCACAACAGCTCCTACATAGAGAACTATATAGTAAGTACAGGGCAGGGTGAATGCAGGCTCCTATACTATATAGTGAGTACAGGGCAGGGTGCATCCAGGCTGCTATACTATATAATGAGTACAGGCTCCTATACTATATAGTGAGTACAGGGCAGGGTGCGTGCAGGCTCCTATACTACATAGTGAGTACAGGCTCCTATACTATATAGTGAGTACAGGCTCCTATACTACATAGTGAGTACAGGCTCCTATACTATATAGTGAGTACAGGCTCCTATACTATATAGTGAGTACAGGCTCCTATACTACATAGTGAGTACAGGCTCCTATACTACATAGTGAGTACAGGCTCCTATACTACATAGTGAGTACAGGCTCCTATACTACATAGTGAGTACAGGCTCCTATACTACATAGTGAGTACAGGCTCCTATACTACATAGTGAGTACAGGCTCCTATACTACATAGTGAGTACAGGCTCCTATACTACATAGTGAGTACAGGCTCCTATACTACATAGTGAGTACAGGCTCCTATACTATATAGTGAGTACAGGCTCCTATACTACATAGTGAGTACAGGCTCCTATACTACATAGTGAGTACAGGCTCCTATACTACATAGTGAGTACAGGCTCCTATACTACATAGTGAGTACAGGCTCCTATACTACATAGTGAGTACAGGCTCCTATACTACATAGTGAGTACAGGCTCCTATACTATATAGTGAGTACAGCCTTCTATACTATATAGTGAGTACAAGGTAGGATGAGTGCAAGCTCCGATACTATATAGTGAGATTAGGGCAGAGTAAGTGCAGGTTCTTATAGTATATAGTAAGTACAGACACCTACATAGTGAGTGCAGGGTATATTGATGGCAGGCTCCTATACTATAGAGTGAGTACAGAGCAGGGTGAGTGCAAGCTCTTGTATAGTGAGTACAGGCTCCTAAATAGTATGTATAGGGTAGGGTGAGTGCAGGCTTCTATATAGTAAGTACAGGGTAGGTTGAGTGCAGGCTCCTGTATAGTAAATACAGGGTAGGATGAGTACAGGCTCCTGTATAGTAAATACAGGGTAGGGTGAGTGCAGGCTCCTGTATAGTAAATACAGGGTAGGGTGAGTGCAGGCTCCTGTATAGTAAATACGGGGTAGGGTGAGTGCAGGCTCCTGTATAGTAAATACGGGGTAGGGTGAGTGCAGGCTCCTGTATAGTAAATACGGGGTAGGGTGAGTGCAGGCTCCTGTATAGTAAATACGGGGTAGGGTGAGTGCAGGCTCCTGTATAGTAAATACGGGGTAGGGTGAGTGCAGGCTCCTGTATAGTAAATACGGGGTAGGGTGAGTGCAGGCTCCTGTATAGTAAATACGGGGTAGGGTGAGTGCAGGCTCCGGTATAGTAAATACAGGGTAGGGTGAGTAATCGGTAGGGTAAGTGCAGGCTCCTATATGGTAAGTACAGAGTATAGTGAGCGCAGGCTTCTATATGGTAAGTTCAGGGTAGGGGGAGCGCAGGCTCCTATACTATATGGTGAGTACATGGCGGCAGGGTGAGTACAGTAAACTCCTAGCAATTTTTAGTCCAGACATGCAAAGCTTACCCAGGCCTATTCACACAAACTAAAGGCTTTAATTGCTGCAAATTTGCATCTGTCAGATATGACCTGATACAAAGTTATACTTTTGCAGTAATTGTAAGTTAAATAACTCTGCAGAGACCCAGCTAGCAGTAGTTAGTTACATACAACTGGACTTGTTCTGTAAAGTTGAAGATCTGTGTAGCTTCTCCAGTACTAATGAAGTTCCCCCGGTATTTATATTCACACATTAAGACCCCTTAAATGGTTGTAAACCACTGGCCTCAGGGGATACACAGAGATGAAACAAATCCTCCTATATAAGTTGTATCTGTTTATCTGCAGTCATCTCTTCTCTAAATTCAAAGTACTGAATTTATAAAGCTTGTCTGAGAGTTCAGAAAAAAGGGGGCAGAGAGCTGAAGTCACGTTCTGCAGAGCTTAGTGAGGAGAGCTCTGAGAGCTGATTGGAGGGGAGAGACACCCCCTCCCCCCCCTGTACACAGGAACAGAGATGAGACTGTCAATCAGCTGGAGGTCCCTCCCCTGTCACCTTTGTTCTCTTGGCGTCAGGAAAACTTATCAGAAGTGACTCATGGGGATAGCAGAGAACCGAACGAAGCAGCAGAAATGACACTGCTCTTGGAAGTAAAGGATTTTTTTTTTAATTCACACTTACCTAGGTGGATGCTACATCTGTCCCCCGGCGCCTCCACACTGAGAACTGAGTGATCGAACATCGCCAATCGTTCAGTTTTCAGAGCTCCATGAGCAGAGAGCTGTAGACTGTCAGTCACAGCTCTCCGCTCTGCCCCCTCCTCGCTCATTGGAGCGCTGAGCTGTGGAGGGGGCGAGGTGGCCGTCTCAGGCTCTCAGCGGCTCGCTGAGGGGCTGAGACGGGTGTCAGTCCAAGCACCTTATGGATCCAGACTTTATTGTCGGGATGACACAGTGCCTCGACTGAAATCGGTGATGTCAGCAGAGAGCGGACTTCAGACCATTCTCTGCTGAAAACAGGTGACAGGAGTGCAAAACTAACTGCACTCCTGTGATCCATAGGAGTCCAGCCAAACGAGCCCAGGCTGTACTTCTCCTTTTATTGAGACAAGTACACACTATAGAGGGATATACTTTGTTCATATTTCATGTCTGAGGTTTGCAACTACTTTAACCACTTCAGTTTCAGAAGGTTTTACCCCCTTCCTGACCAGGCCATTTTTTGCGATCCAGCACTGCGTTACTTTAACTGACAATTGCGCGGTCGTGCGACGTTGTACCCAAATAAAATTGATGTCCTTTTTTCCCCACAAATAGAGCTTTCTTTTGGTGCTATTTGATAACCATTGCGTTTTTTATTTTTTGCGCTATAAACAAAAAAAGAGCGACAATTTTGAAGAAAAACAACATTTTTTACTTTCTACTATTAAACACATCCAGTAAAAAATTTAATTTCTTCATCAATTTAGGCCAATATGTATTCTGCTACATATTTTTGGCAAAATAAAATCCCAATAAGCGTTTATTGATTGGTTTGTGCAAAAGTCATAGTGTCTGCAAAATAGGGGAAAGATTCAGAGACTTTTTATTTGTTTTTACTAGTAATGGTGGCGGTCTACGATTTTTAGCGGCACTGCGACATTGTGGCAGACAAATCTGACCCTAAGTGACACTTTTTGGTGACCAGTGACACCAATACAGTGCTATAAAAATGCACTGATCACTGTATAATTGGCACTGGCAGGGAAGGGGTTAACACTAGTGGTGATCAAAGGGTTACGTGTTCCCTAGGGAGGTGTTTCTAGCTGTCAGGGGGATGGGCTCACTGGGAGTAGAGAGAGATCGCTGTTCCTGATCACTAGGAACAGCTGATCTCTCTCTCTCTCCTACCCTGTCAGAACGGTGATCCGCCTTGTTTACAAAGGCAGATCCTCGTTCTGCCTCTCTTTCCTGCGATCACAGGTGGGCGGCAGACATCGAGTCTACCGAGCCCGCGGGCGAGCTCCCACGACGCACTGGGGCGCGCTCCCCAGCAAAAGCCAGTGCACAAATGGACGTACCGGTTCAAACTATGGGATAGATTTAGGGACCTTTTTTAATTTTTTTTTATAACTTTTTTAGTTAAATCCTCTCTGGGATAAAGTTTTCCCTCTTCTACATCTGTCTCCCACCCCCCTCTGATTGTTTTAGTAAAAAAACACGCAAAAAAAAATGTTTTTCTTTGGGTGTTGTGTGACATGGAGTCATCCTATTGGATGATAAAAATGTAGCGCTAAAGGATAAACAAATATGGCTGTATGCACATAATAAATGGGTGGTGAGAAATCAATCATGCAAAAACTTAAACGAAATGGAAATGTGAAAAAGTCCAATAAATGTAAAGGTCCTGGAACGGACCGGTGTAAGTCCACCACCAGAAAGTCTCTAGTCGGGGATGGAGTGCACCGGCACTATCCGGCATGTAGAGCATCAGGGATGGTACATCTTCAACCAAAAGGGGAAGTATATCTACTCTTACCGGAACAGGTGGACTCGACTGTCAGCGACGAGTCATTAAGGCAAGGGTGCCGCGTTACAAGGCTGACACACAGACCAGAGTTCTTTTGCTGTCCAGTCTGGACTTCAACGCCTGAATTCCAGCCTAGGTGTCCCCCGCATCCGAGTTCCGGTCTGGCGGTTACCTGCACACCCCTTAGAGTTGTGTTTGAGGTCCTGGGTTCCTTGGAGTTCTGTCGAGTTCGGCACCCTTGCCTTAATGACTCGTTGTCGCTGACAGTCGAGTCCACCTGTTCTGGTAAGAGTAGATATACTTCCCCTTTTGGTTGAAGATGTACCATCCCTGATGCTCTACATGCCGGACAGTGCCAGTGCACTCCATCCCCGACTAGAGACTTTCTGGTGGTGGACTTACACCGGTCCGTTCCAGGACCTTTACATTTATTGGACTGTTTCACCTTTCCATTTCGTTTAAGTTTTTGTATGATTGATTTCTCACCACCCATTTATTATGTGCATACAGCCATATTTGTTTATCCTTTAGCGCTACATTTTTATCATCCAATAGGATGACTCCATGTCACACATAACACTCAAAGAAAAACATGTTTTTTTGCGTGTTTTTAAAACCATCAGAGGGGAATGGGAGACAGATGTAGAAGAGGGAAAACTTTATCCCAGAGAGGATTTAACCAAAAACTTAATAAAAAAAGGTCCCTAAATCTATCCCATAGTTTGAACCGGTACGTCAGTTCGCGCACTGGCTTTTGCAGGGGCACGCGCCCCAGTGCGTCGTGGGAGCTCGTCCGCGGGCTCGGTAGACTCGATGTCTGTCGTCCACCCGCGATCGCAGGAAAGAGAGGCAGAAGGAGGATCTGCCTTTGTAAACAAGGCGGATCCCCGGTCTGACAGGGTAGGACAGAGAGAGATCAGCTTTTCCTAGTGATCAGGAACAGCAATCTCTCTCTACTCCCAGTGAGCCCATCCCCCTGACAGCTAGAAACACCTCCCTAGGGAACACGTAACCCTTTGATCGCCACTAGTGTTAACCCCTTCCCTGCCAGTGCCGATTATACAGTGATCAGTGCATTTTTATAGCACTGTATTGGTGTCCCTGGTCACCAAAAAGTGTCACTTAGGGTCAGATTTGTCTGCCACAATGTCGCAGTGCCGCTAAAAATCATAGACCGCCACCATTACTAGTAAAAACAATAATAAAAAGTCTCTGAATTAGGCATGTGCAATTCGTTTCGTTCCGAATTCGTTTTTTAACGAATTTCGACAAATTCGTTAATTCGGGAATATCCGAATTAACGAAAATTTGTTTAACAAATTTTTTCCGAATATTCGTAAATTCGATAAAATTGGACATTCGTAAATTCGGGCATTCGTACATTAGTAAATTGGTGAATTCGTAAATTTGTAAATTCGAAAATTCGGAAATCTGAAATAATAGTTAACTAATAATAACTTCACTATTAGTAATTACTAGTAACTTTTAAATTATAGGTATTGTAATTTCCTTTCAAATGTGGCTGTTAGTGAACGTAACACATACAAATGTATCCGAAGTTATGAATGATCCGAAAAAATGGAATGGAACGTAATGAATTAATAATACTAAATAACAATAATAATAACAACGTTTTATTATTATTATTATTTGTTATTAATTTGTTCCGTTCCATTTGTTTAGATGCAGCATTCGTTTTGGATAATTCGTAACTTCGGATAAATTCGTATTTGTTACGTTCACTGACAGTCAAATTTGAAAGGAAATTACAATACCTATAGTTTAATAGTTACTATTTCAGATTTTAGAATTTTCGGGTTTTTGGATTTTCAAACTTCGAATCTACAAATTTCCGAATTTTCTAATTTACAAATGTACGATTTTACGAATGTACGATTTTACGAATGTACGAATTTACAAATGAACAAATGTAAAAATGAACGAATGTACGAATGTACGAACGAACGCATTTACGAATTTACGAATCGCGATCATAACGAATGATCCGAAAAACGAAAAAATAAATAAACGAATGAAACGGAAACGAAAATGAACAAATTTTTTGGCTGTGCACATGTCTACTCTGAATCTTTCCCCTATTTTGTAGACACTATAACTTTTGCACAAACCAATCAATATACGCTTATTGGGATTTTATTTTGCCACAAATATGTAGCAGAATACATATTGGCCTAAATTGATGAAGAATTTCAGGTTCCTGAAGACTGTTGATGTCAGTGGGAGGACTGATGGTCTCAGATGCCATCTCCGTGCTCAGCAGTCCCCTACACTTGGAGACAGCAGGTGACATGGATGGGGGTTTAAGGTGAGTATATCTGTCTTCACCAGGTAAGAAAGGTACAAATACCAGCAGGATGGATGGGAGGGAGGGGGTCATATTTACAAAATACCAGTATAGGCGCATTTAACTGGAAAAAATATGTGAAAAAAACCATGACCCGCATTCCAATATATATATAAGAAAAAATCATATGTATATCTAAAGGGCGTTTTAAGAACACACAAAATTAAAAATCCATAGGATAGTTGTATATATTAAATAAATGTGTTAAAGTAAATGTCCAAAATCCAGATAATGGAGCAGGAAATCCGCACACAGGGCTTCCTTCACAAGGGAACTGAAACTGGGTTTTAACTGAAAACCGGGTCATATTTAGCCTGGGATGGGGCATTAACCCCTTCTTCCCGTCGACTGTACGCAGATATGGGGTATTACAGAAGTGGGTCTTTATCCATGAAGCTGTATATCTGTATACATCTTTATGCTGGGAGCGCACGGCACAGCACGCTCCCTGCACAGAGACCGGGCTCTCACTTGAGAGTCCCGGGTCCCATACTAATAATCGGCACCCAGGACACCCGGTCTCGGGTCACCTGATCGCTGTGATAGCCTCTGATTGGCTTTCACAGTGATCAGTCACTGTATCGCCCGGCCCTGTGTTTTCTTTCGAGCGAAGGGTACATTGTATCCTTGCCTCTTTGCAGGAGGGAAAGATGCAAATAAAAAGTGTGTAATAAATGAATAAATAAATGGCTAGATCACGGTTTGATCTAGGTCAGTGCCAGGGTCAAAGGTCAGGATCAGTATATTTTGGGTAGGTTTTTTGTTTTTTTTAAACATTTTTTTTTTTAAACTAGTATCAGTGTGTGTGTTTAGGTAGGATAACAAAAAGCAAAATGTGCACTATGGTTTCTGGGCTGTACTACGGGTACAAACCGCAACTAACATAAACATGTGGTATCGCTGCGATCGTCAGGAGGAATTTATTTTGGGTTGTTTGGTAAGTCATGGTAATGGCAAGAAATATACAACTAAATAAAAATAAAACTATGTAACAGATTGCTGTACATGGAATTCTTCCTTCCACCACTACAGCTACATCTGGGATGACTGCATTCCCCGGAGCATCCCCCCTTCTCCCCTCTGTACTATGGGATGTGATGGGAGAAGAGGGTTGGAGGAGCTGGGAGTCCTCTTCACCATCACAGAACATGTCCAGCTGGATGAGACCACTCACTACCGGACACACCAGGACATTGATGGACACACCAGGACATTGATGGACACACCAGGACATTGATGGACACACCAGGACATTGATGGGCACACCAGGACATTGATGGACACACCAGGACATTGATGGGCACACCAGGACATTGATGGGCACACCAGGACATTGATGGGCACACCAGGACATTGATGGGCACACCAGGACATTGATGGACACACCCATGACACCAGACCTGCCAGGGCATTGATGGACACACCAGGGCATTGATGGACACACCAGGGCATTGATGGACACACCGGCAGACCAGACACACCAGGACATTGATGGACACATCAGGAGACCAGACACACCAGGACATTGATGGACACAACAGGACATTAATAGACGTGCCAGGAAACCAGACGCGCCAAGACATTGATGGATACACCAGGACCTTCTTGGACACACTGGGAGACCAGACCTGCCAGGTCATTGATGGACACGCCGGGACATTGATGGGCGCACACGGACATTAATGGAGTGTCCATCAATGTCCCAGAGTGACATTGATGGACACTCCGGGACATTGATGGACACTCCGGGACATTGATGGACACTCCGGGACATTGATGGACACTCCGGGACATTGATGGACACTCCGGGACATTGATGGACACTCCGGGACATTGATGGACACACACACGGGACATTGATGGACACACACACGGGACATTGATGGACACACACACGGGACATTGATGGACACACACACGGGACATTGATGGACACACACACGGGACATTGATGGACACACACACGGGACATTGATGGACACACACACGGGACATTGATGGACACACACACACGGGACATTGATGGACACACACACACGGGACATTGATGGACACACACACACGGGACATTGATGGACACACACACGGGACATTGATGGACACACACACGGGACATTGATGGACACACACACGGGACATTGATGGACACACACACGGGACATTGATGGACACACACACGGGACATTGATGGAGACACACACGGGACATTGATGGACACACACACGCACACGGGACATTGATGGACACACACACGCACACGGGACATTGATGGAGACACGCACACGGGACATTGATGGAGACACGCACACGGGACATTGATGGAGACACGCACACGGGACATTGATGGAGACACGCACACGGGACATTGATGGAGACACGCACACGGGACATTGATGGAGACACGCACACGGGACATTGATGGAGACACGCACACGGGACATTGATGGAGACACGCACACGGGACATTGATGGAGACACGCACACGGGACTTTGATGGAGACACGCACACGGGACATTGATGGAGACACGCACACGGGACATTGATGGAGACACGCACACGGGACATTGACGGAGACACGCACACGGGACATTGATGGAGACACACGCACAGGGGACATTGATGGACACACACGCACAGGCGACATTGATGGACACACACGCACAGGGGACATTGATGGACACGCGCACAGGGGACATTGATGGACACACGCACACGGGACATTGATGGACACACACGCACACGGGACATTGATGGACACACACGCACAGGGGACATTGATGGACACACACGCACAGGGGACATTGATGGACACACACACACAGGGGACATTGATGGACACACACGCACAGGGGACATTGATGGACACGCGCACAGGGGACATTGATGGACACGCGCACAGGGGACATTGATGGACACGCGCACAGGGGACATTGATGGAGACGCGCGCACGGGACATTGATGGAGACGCGCGCACGGGACATTGATGGAGACGCGCGCACGGGACATTGATGGAGACGCGCGCACGGGACATTGATGGAGACGCGCGCACGGGACATTGATGGAGACGCGCGCACGGGACATTGATGGAGACGCGCGCACGGGACATTGATGGAGACGCGCGCACGGGACATTGATGGAGACGCGCGCACGGGACATTGATGGAGACACGCGCACGGGACATTGATGGACACACGCGCACAGGGGACATTGATGGACACACACGCACAGGCGACATTGATGGACACACACGCACAGGCGACATTGATGGACACGCGCACAGGGGACATTGATGGACACGCGCACAGGGGACATTGATGGAGACACGCGCACAGGGGACATTGATGGAGACACGCGCACGGGACATTGATGGACACACACGCACACGGGACATTGATGGACACACACGCACACGGGACATTGATGGACACACACGCACACGGGACATTGATGGACACACACGCACGGGACATTGATGGACACACGCACACGGGACATTGATGGACACACACGCACAGGACATTGATGGACACGCGCACAGGGGACATTGATGGACACACGCACACGGGACATTGATGGACACACGCACACACACACAGGACATTGATGGACACACACACACAGGACATTGATGGACACACAGGGGACATTGATGGACACACACAGGGGACATTGATGGACACACGGGGGACATTGATGGACACACACACGGGACATTGATGGACACACGGGGGACATTGATGGACACACGGGGGACATTGATGGACACACGGGGGACATTGATGGACACACGGGGGACATTGATGGACACACACGGGACATTGATGGACACACACACACGGGACATTGATGGACACACACACACGGGACATTGATGGACACACACACGGGACATTGATGGACACACACACGGGACATTGATGGACACACACACGGGACATTGATGGACACACACACGGGACATTGATGGACACACACACGGGACATTGATGGAGACACACACGGGACATTGATGGACACACACACGCACACGGGACATTGATGGACACACACACGCACACGGGACATTGATGGAGACACGCACACGGGACATTGATGGAGACACGCACACGGGACATTGATGGAGACACGCACACGGGACATTGATGGAGACACGCACACGGGACATTGATGGAGACACGCACACGGGACATTGATGGAGACACGCACACGGGACATTGATGGAGACACGCACACGGGACATTGATGGAGACACGCACACGGGACATTGATGGAGACACGCACACGGGACTTTGATGGAGACACGCACACGGGACATTGATGGAGACACGCACACGGGACATTGATGGAGACACGCACACGGGACATTGACGGAGACACGCACACGGGACATTGATGGAGACACACGCACAGGGGACATTGATGGACACACACGCACAGGCGACATTGATGGACACACACGCACAGGGGACATTGATGGACACGCGCACAGGGGACATTGATGGACACACGCACACGGGACATTGATGGACACACACGCACACGGGACATTGATGGACACACACGCACAGGGGACATTGATGGACACACACGCACAGGGGACATTGATGGACACACACGCACAGGGGACATTGATGGACACACACGCACAGGGGACATTGATGGACACGCGCACAGGGGACATTGATGGACACGCGCACAGGGGACATTGATGGACACGCGCACAGGGGACATTGATGGAGACGCGCGCACGGGACATTGATGGAGACGCGCGCACGGGACATTGATGGAGACGCGCGCACGGGACATTGATGGAGACGCGCGCACGGGACATTGATGGAGACGCGCGCACGGGACATTGATGGAGACGCGCGCACGGGACATTGATGGAGACGCGCGCACGGGACATTGATGGAGACGCGCGCACGGGACATTGATGGAGACGCGCGCACGGGACATTGATGGAGACGCGCGCACGGGACATTGATGGAGACACGCGCACGGGACATTGATGGACACACGCGCACAGGGGACATTGATGGACACACACGCACAGGCGACATTGATGGACACACACGCACAGGCGACATTGATGGACACGCGCACAGGGGACATTGATGGACACGCGCACAGGGGACATTGATGGAGACACGCGCACAGGGGACATTGATGGAGACACGCGCACGGGACATTGATGGACACACACGCACACGGGACATTGATGGACACACACGCACACGGGACATTGATGGACACACACGCACACGGGACATTGATGGACACACACGCACGGGACATTGATGGACACACGCACACGGGACATTGATGGACACACACGCACAGGACATTGATGGACACGCGCACAGGGGACATTGATGGACACACGCACACGGGACATTGATGGACACACGCACACACACACAGGACATTGATGGACACACACACACAGGACATTGATGGACACACAGGGGACATTGATGGACACACACAGGGGACATTGATGGACACACGGGGGACATTGATGGACACACACACGGGACATTGATGGACACACGGGGGACATTGATGGACACACGGGGGACATTGATGGACACACGGGGGACATTGATGGACACACGGGGGACATTGATGGACACACGGGGGACATTGATGGACACACAGGGGACATTGATGGACACACGGGGGACATTGATGGATACATGTGTACAGATGGTGACATGGAATAGTCAGTTGCTGGGATTGGAGGCTCAGTGACGGGGGGGAGGGGGAGATTCCCTATGGAGGGGGCGGGGCGGGGTCATTGCCCTGTAGTGACTCCTCTCCGGGGGTTCCCCGTGTTGTTGATGATGATCGGCCTCTTCCTGCCTCTCCGGGATCACATCTGCGGGGTTACTGCAGGTCAGCACGTGGTGCGAGGAGGGGCGGGGCCGGGAGAGAGGAGAGTTCCCTGTGATGGGAGATGAGTGCAGAGAACAGCGAGGAGGATGAAGGAGAAGGCCGGGGGAGAGGAGAGCAGCATGTCCTGTGATGAGGAGTCCATGGAGCCCACCGACACCGAGGACTGTCCGGGGGACTGGAGCTCAGAGGAGGCTGTATTGTGGTACCTGACCTCCCTACACACGGGGGACCCCCCCATAGAGGAGGAGGAGGAGGACCCCCAATACTACTGGGAGGACGAACTGCCTGCTGTGAGTGTCACCCCCCCCCCCCCACACACACCTATTATATACTGTGTACTAATAATACACCCCCCCCCCCCATTATATACTGTGTACTAATAATACCCCCCATTATATACTGTGTACTAATAATACCCCCCATTATATACTGTGTACTGATAATACCCCCCCCCCCCATTATATACTGTGTACTGATAATACCCCCCCCATTATATACTGTGTACTAATAATACACCCCCCCCCATTATATACTGTGTACTAATAATACACCCCCCCCCCATTATATACTGTGTACTAATAATACACCCCCCCCATTATATACTGTGTACTAATAATACACCCCCCCCATTATATACTGTGTACTAATAATACCCCCCATTATATACTGTGTACTAATAATACCCCCATTATATACTGTGTACTAATAATACCCCCCATTATATACTGTGTACTAATAATACCCCCCATTATATACTGTGTACTAATAATACCCCCCATTATATACTGTGTACTAATAATACCCCCCCATTATATACTGTGTACTAATAATACCCCCCTATTATGTACTGTGTACTAATAATACCCCCCCCCCATTATATACTGTGTACTAATAATACCCCCCCATTATATACTGTGTACTAATAATACCCCCCCCCCCAATGAAATATACTGTGTACTGATAATACCCCCCTATTATATACTGTGTACTAATAATACCCCCCCCCCCCAATTAAATATACTGTGTACTAATAATACCCCCATTATATACTGTGTACTAATAATACCCCCCTATTATATACTGTGTACTAATAATACCCCCCTATTATATACTGTGTACTGATAATACCCCCCCCCATTATATACTGTGTACTAATAATACCCCCCTATTATATACTGTGTACTAATAATACCCCCCTATTATATACTGTGTACTGATAATACCCCCCCCCCCCCATTATATACTGTGTACTAATAATACCCCCCTATTATATACTGTGTACTAATAATACCCCCCCATTATATACTGTGTACTAATAATACCCCCCTATTATATACTGTGTACTAATAATACCCCCCTATTATATACTGTGTACTAGTAATACCCCCCCCCATTATATACTGTGTACTAGTAATACCCCCCCCCATTATATACTGTGTACTAATAATACACCCCCCCCCATTATATACTGTGTACTAATAATAACCCCATTATATGCTGTGTACTAATAATACCCCCCCCCATTATATACTGTGTACTAATAATACCCCCCATTATATACTGTGTACTAATAATACCCCCCCATTATATACTGTGTACTAATAATACACCCCCATTATATACTGTGTACTAATAATACCCCCCTATTATATACTGTGTACTAATAATACACCCCCCCCCATTATATACTGTGTACTAATAATACCCCCCTATTATATACTGTGTACTAATAATACCCCCCCATTATATACTGTGTACTAATAATACCCCCATTATATACTGTGTACTAATAATACCCCCATTATATACTGTGTACTAATAATACCCCCCCCATTATATACTGTGTACTAATAATACCCCCCCATTATATACTGTGTACTAATAATACCCCCCCCATTATATACTGTGTACTAATAATACCCCCCCATTATATACTGTGTACTAATAATACCCCCCCCCCCATTATATACTGTGTACTAATAATAACCCCCCCCCCCCCTATTATACACTGTGTTCTAATAATACACCCCCACTCTGTACACTAATCATACACACATTGTATACTAATAATATACACAGTATACAAAGTACAACCACCACTGCACACTAATCACACACACTGTATATAAGGTATATCCATCACTGTACACTAATCTCAGACATTGTATACAAAATACACAGACTGTACAGTATAATACACCCACTACTGTACACCATACACTGCACACTAATAGTATACATGCTGTATGCTAATAATATACGCTGTATACTGTGTACTAATCATATACACACAGTACACTGCACACTATATACAAAATGCATACACCATTGCACAATAATAATATACACACTGTGTACAAATGCTGCACAGAGTATACAAAACACGTCATATACTAATATACACATTATATACAAAATACATCCTCCACTGCACACTAATAATATATACACTGTATACAAATATACACTGCACAGTGTATACAAAGCACACCATATACTAATAAACACACAGTGTACAAAGTACACAGTCAGTACAGTATAATGATACAGACAATACTGTACACTAATAATATACACACTATATGCTAATAATATGCTGTATACTGTGTACTAAAGATATACATACTGCACACTATATACAAAATGCATCTACCACTGCACGCTAATAATATACACACTGTATACACATATATGCTGCACAATCTATACAAAACGCACCATATCCTGATATAAACACTGTATACAAAGTGCGCAAACTAGATACAAAATACATCCACCACTGCACACAAATATACACACTAATTTACTAATAACATACAAACTGTATACAAAATACACACACTGTATACTAATAATACACCTGCCACTGTACACAATTCACTGCACACTAATAATATACACTGCATAATATATGCACTGTATACCAAGTACACACTAATATACACACTGCATCACCAACACTGTACACTAATACACAAACTGCATGCTGATAATACAAACCCCATATACTAATAATACACATACTGTACACAAATAATACAAACCTTGTATAATAATAATATCCACACTGTATAATACCACCCACTGCGTCATTAACACTGTATACATCAGGGGTGTCCAAACTTTTCACCTTCCTGGGCCACATTGGAAGAAGAGGAATGGTCTCGGGCCGCACATAAAATACGATAACAATTATGATCGCTGATGATCAGAACAAGACATGCAGATCACAAGTTACCGATCACCGATATACATAATGTTCCTATCTGAGGAATAAAACCTCATTTCTTTTCTAATATTTTTTATTATAAAAGTAAAAGGGGACGACCTAAAACTAGTGTTATATTTGATGCAGTTTTTGACAAACGGATGCCATGAATGAGGTGAGATTGTGAAGAGCGGGAGATAAAACTTCTAAAAGTCCAGTAGGGAGACACTGTCATGTTTTTCTTGGGCCGCACGTCTTCACTAAGTGTAAACGCATTTTTACAAGATTTCTTTTTAAAAATCAACATTTTGAAGTTTACGATTTTATGTTGGGCTGCATGCTGGACAACCTAGGTGTGCCCTAAAACACCCCGTTGTGCCCTAAACCCCCCCGCTGTGCCCTAAACCCCCCCGCTGTGCCCTAAACCCCCCCCGCTGTGCCCTAAACCCCCCCCCCCCCGCTGTGCCCTAAACCCCCCCCGCTGTGCCCTAAACCCCCCCGTTGTGCCCTAAACCCCCCCGTTGTGCCCTAAACCCCCCCGTTGTGCCCTAAACCCCCCCGCTGTGCCCTAAACCCCCCCCGCTGTGCCCTAAACCCCCCCCGCTGTGCCCTAAACCCCCCCCCGCTGTGCCCTAAACCCCCCCCCCCCGCTGTGCCCTAAACCCCCCCCCGCTGTGCCCTAAACCCCCCCCGCTGTGCCCTAAACCCCCCCCCGCTGTGCCCTAAACCCCCCCCCCGCTGTGCCCTAAACCCCCCCCCCCCGCTGTGCCCTAAACCCCCCCCCCCCGCTGTGCCCTAAACAACCCCCCCCCGCTGTGCCCTAAACAACCCCCCCCGCTGTGCCCTAAACAACCCCCCCCCCGCTGTGCCCTAAACCCCCCCCCCCCCGCTGTGCCCTAAACCCCCCCCCCCCCGCTGTGCCCTAAACCCCCCCCCCCGCTGTGCCCTAAACCCCCCCCCCCCCCCCGCTGTGCCCTAACCCCCCCCCCCCCCCGCTGTGCCCTAAACCCCCCCCCCCTGTACCCTAAAACACCCGGCATCAACAATGTAAACTTGTATCACATACTACATCCTCAATGCTATCATTTTGCAACACACACCAAACTACATCCTCAGTACTGTACACTGGTAACACACACACCAAACTACATCCTCAGTACTGTACACTGGTAACACACACACCAAACTACATCCTCAGTACTGTACACTGGTAACACACACACCAAACTACATCCTCAGTACTGTACACTGGTAACACACACACCAAACTACATCCTCAGCACTGTACACTGGTAACACACACACCAAACTACATCCTCAGCACTGTACACTGGTAACACACACACCAAACTACATCCTCAGTACTGTACACTGGTAACACACACACCAAACTACATCCTCAGCACTGTACACTGGTAACACACACACCAAACTACATCCTCAGCACTGTACACTGGTAACACACACACCAAACTACATCCTCAGCACTGTACACTGGTAACACACACACCAAACTACATCCTCAGTACTGTACACTGGTAACACACACACCAAACTACATCCTCAGCACTGTACACTGGTAACACACACACCAAACTACATCCTCAGCACTGTACACTGGTAACACACACACCAAACTACATCCTCAGTACTGTACACTGGTAACACACACACCAAACTACATCCTCAGCACTGTACACTGGTAACACACACACCAAACTACATCCTCAGTACTGTACACTGGTAACACACACACCAAACTACATCCTCAGCACTGTACACTGGTAACACACACACCAAACTACATCTACAGTACTGTACACTGGTAACACACACACCAAACTACATCCTCAGCACTGTACACTGGTAACACACACACCAAACTACATCCTCAGTACTGTACACTGGTAACACACACACACACACCAAACTACATCCTCAGCACTGTACACTGGTAACACACACACCAAACTACATCCTCAGCACTGTACACTGGTAACACACACACCAAACTACATCCTCAGTACTGTACACTGGTAACACACACACCAAACTACATCCTCAGTACTGTACACTGGTAACACACACACCAAACTACATCCTCAGCACTGTACACTGGTAACACACACACCAAACTACATCCTCAGCACTGTACACTGGTAACACACACACCAAACTACATCCTCAGCACTGTACACTGGTAACACACACACCAAACTACATCCTCAGTACTGTACACTGGTAACACACACACACCAAACTACATCCTCAGCACTGTACACTGGTAACACACACACACCAAACTACATCCTCAGCACTGTACACTGGTAACACACACACCAAACTACATCTACAGTACTGTACACTGGTAACACACACACCAAACTACATCTACAGTACTGTACACTGGTAACACACACACCAAACTACATCCTCAGTACTGTACACTGGTAACACACACCAAACTACATCTACAGTACTGTACACTGGTAACACACACACACCAAACTACATCCTCAGTACTGTACACTGGTAACACACACACCAAACTACATCTACAGTACTGTACACTGGTAACACACACACACCAAACTACATCCTCAGCACTGTACACTGGTAACACACACACCAAACTACATCTACAGTACTGTACACTGGTAACACACACACCAAACTACATCTACAGTACTGTACACTGGTAACACACACACACACCAAACTACATCCTCAGTACTGTACACTGGTAACACACACACCAAACTACATCCTCAGCACTGTACACTGGTAACACACACAACAAACTACATCCTCAGTACTGTACACTGGTAACACACACACCAAACTACATCTACAGTACTGTACACTGGTAACACACACAACAAACTACATCTACAGTACTGTACACTGGTAACACACACACCAAACTACATCTACAGTACTGTACACTGGTAACACACACAACAAACTACATCTACAGTACTGTACACTGGTAACACACACACACCAAACTACATCCTCAGTACTGTACACTGGTAACACACACACCAAACTACATCTACAGTACTGTACACTGGTAACACACACACCAAACTACATCCTCAGCACTGTACACTGGTAACACACACACCAAACTACATCTACAGTACTGTACACTGGTAACACACACACCAAACTACATCTACAGTACTGTACACTGGTAACACACACACACACACCAAACTACATCCTCAGTACTGTACACTGGTAACACACACACCAAACTACATCCTCAGCACTGTACACTGGTAACACACACACCAAACTACATCTACAGTACTGTACACTGGTAACACACACATACACCAAACTACATCCTCAGTACTGTACACTGGTAACACACACACCAAACTACATCCTCAGTACTGTACACTGGTAACACACACACACCAAACTACATCCTCAGCACTGTACACTGGTAACACACACACACCAAACTACATCCTCAGCACTGTACACTGGTAACACACACACCAAACTACATCTACAGTACTGTACACTGGTAACACACACACCAAACTACATCTACAGTACTGTACACTGGTAACACACACACCAAACTACATCCTCAGTACTGTACACTGGTAACACACACCAAACTACATCTACAGTACTGTACACTGGTAACACACACACACCAAACTACATCCTCAGTACTGTACACTGGTAACACACACACCAAACTACATCTACAGTACTGTACACTGGTAACACACACACACCAAACTACATCCTCAGCACTGTACACTGGTAACACGCACACCAAACTACATCTACAGTACTGTACACTGGTAACACACACACCAAACTACATCCTCAGTACTGTACACTGGTAACACACACACCAAACTACATCCTCAGCACTGTACACTGGTAACACACACCAAACTACATCCTAGGAACTGTACACTGGTAACACACACACCAAACTACATCCTCAGTACTGTACACTGGTAACACACACCAAACTACATCCTCAGTACTGTACACTGGTAACACACACAGCACTGTGCACCATGGGGTCCTTTCACACTGGAGTCATCAGCTGAGTCACTTTTTTTTTTGATGAGAAAAAATCAGATGTAAACAAGTGAAGATGGATGTGCAAACTAACAGAAGCTCAGTCAGTAGTGATCAGTGTGTGCTTTTGTTGTCGTTGAGGAGGCTAGTCCTAAAAAAAAAAAGTTTCTTGCCTAAAAACAGATGTGAATGGAACAGGGAACATCCACTGACATCAGTTTGCACACTTGGGCATTCAGCTGCAATGTATCAGTGCTTTTTGTGTCCAGGCTGTCAGTTTATGGTAGGCTGCAGTTGGACAGGATTGAATGCTGTACTGAGTGGTACGGAGGATTGGGGCCGTGTCCTTTCAGGGACGAGGTAACAGAATTGAGAAGATTTGTGTTCCTGAACCTCATCCCTGAACAGGCTGGGCTCTAAATGTCCAAATAACTCGGTGCAGTATTCAGTGCTGTCCAGCCACAGCCTGCCATAGACACTGACCGGCACCCCGCAGAGGTACACATACAGCACACTCGCAAATATGACATGCTTTACTATGTAGGCTTGTAGCACACACAAACATTGCATCCCCAACACTGTACAATTAACCTAGCAGCCAGTGTGTGTGTGTGTTACAAGTGTACAGTGCGGAGGGTGCAGTGTATGTGTGTTACAAGTGTACAGTACGGAGGGTGCAGTGTATGTGTGCTACAAGTGTACAGTGCGGAGGGTGCAGTGTATGTGTGCTACAAGTGTACAGTGCGGAGGGTGCAGTGTATGTGTGCTACAAGTGTACAGTATGGAGGGTGCAGTGTATGTGTGCTACAAGTGTACAGTGCGGAGGGTGCAGTGTATGTGTGCTGCAAGTGTACAGTGCGGAGGGTGCAGTGTATGTGTGCTACAAGTGTACAGTGCGGAGGGTGCAGTGTATGTGTGCTACAAGTGTACAGTATGGAGGGTGCAGTGTATGTGTGCTACAAGTGTACAGTGCGGAGGGTGCAGTGTATGTGTGCTACAAGTGTACAGTGCGGAGGGTGCAGTGTATGTGTGCTACAAGTGTACAGTATGGAGGGTGCAGTGTATGTGTGTTACAAGTGTACAGTGCGGAGGGTGCAGTGTATGTGTGCTGCAAGTGTACAGTGCGGAGGGTGCAGTGTATGTGTGCTACAAGTGTACAGTGCGGAGGGTGCAGTGTATGTGTGCTACAAGTGTACAGTGCAGGGGGTGGAGTGTATGTGGGTTACAAGTGTACAGCGCGGAGGGTGCAGTGTATGTGTGCTACAAGTGTACAGTGCGGAGGGTGCAGTGTATGTGTGCTACAAGTGTACAGTGCGGAGGGTGCAGTGTATGTGTGCTACAAGTGTACAGTGCGGAGGGTGCAGTGTATGTGTGCTACAAGTGTACAGTGCGGAGGGTGCAGTGTATGTGGGTTACATGTGTACAGTGCGGAGGGTGCAGTGTATGTGGGTTACAAGTGTACAGTGCGGAGGGTGCAGTCTATGTGGGTTACAAGTGTACAGTGCGGAGGGTGCAGTGTATGTGTGCTACAAGTGTACAGTGCGGAGGGTGCAGTGTATGTGTGCTACAAGTGTACAGTGCGGAGGGTGCAGTGTATGTGTGCTACAAGTGTACAGTGCGGAGGGTGCAGTGTATGTGTGCTACAAGTGTACAGTGCGGAGGGTGCAGTGTATGTGTGCTACAAGTGTACAGTGCGGAGGGTGCAGTGTATGTGTGCTACAAGTGTACAGTGCGGAGGGTGCAGTGTATGTGTGCTACAAGTGTACAGTGCGGAGGGTGCAGTGTATGTGTGCTACAAGTGTACAGTATGGAGGGTGCAGTGTATGTGTGCTACAAGTGTACAGTGCGGAGGGTGCAGTGTATGTGTGCTACAAGTGTACAGTGCGGAGGGTGCAGTGTATGTGTGCTGCAAGTGTACAGTGCGGAGGGTGCAGTGTATGTGTGCTACAAGTGTACAGTGCGGAGGGTGCAGTGTATGTGTGCTACAAGTGTACAGTGCGGAGGGTGCAGTGTATGTGTGCTACAAGTGTACAGTATGGAGGGTGCAGTGTATGTGTGCTACAAGTGTACAGTGCGGAGGGTGCAGTGTATGTGTGCTACAAGTGTACAGTGCGGAGGGTGCAGTGTATGTGTGCTACAAGTGTACAGTGCGGAGGGTGCAGTGTATGTGTGCTACAAGTGTACAGTGCGGAGGGTGCAGTGTATGTGTGCTACAAGTGTACAGTGCGGAGGGTGCAGTGTATGTGTGCTACAAGTGTACAGTGCAGGGGGTGGAGTGTATGTGGGTTACAAGTGTACAGCGCGGAGGGTGCAGTGTATGTGTGCTACAAGTGTACAGTGCGGAGGGTGCAGTGTATGTGTGCTACAAGTGTACAGTGCAGGGGGTGGAGTGTATGTGGGTTACAAGTGTACAGCGCGGAGGGTGCAGTGTATGTGTGCTACAAGTGTACAGTGCGGAGGGTGCAGTGTATGTGTGCTACAAGTGTACAGTGCGGAGGGTGCAGTGTATGTGTGCTACAAGTGTACAGTGCGGAGGGTGCAGTGTATGTGTGCTACAAGTGTACAGTGCGGAGGGTGCAGTGTATGTGGGTTACATGTGTACAGTGCGGAGGGTGCAGTGTATGTGGGTTACAAGTGTACAGTGCGGAGGGTGCAGTCTATGTGGGTTACAAGTGTACAGTGCGGAGGGTGCAGTGTATGTGTGCTACAAGTGTACAGTGCGGAGGGTGCAGTGTATGTGTGCTACAAGTGTACAGTGCGGAGGGTGCAGTGTATGTGTGCTACAAGTGTACAGTGCGGAGGGTGCAGTGTATGTGTGCTACAAGTGTACAGTGCGGAGGGTGCAGTGTATGTGTGCTACAAGTGTACAGTGCGGAGGGTGCAGTGTATGTGTGCTACAAGTGTACAGTGCGGAGGGTGCAGTGTATGTGTGCTACAAGTGTACAGTGCGGAGGGTGCAGTGTATGTGTGCTACAAGTGTACAGTATGGAGGGTGCAGTGTATGTGTGCTGCAAGTGTACAGTATGGAGGGTGCAGTGTATGTGTGCTACAAGTGTACAGTATGGAGGGTGCAGTGTATGTGTGCTACAAGTGTACAGTGCGGAGGGTGCAGTGTATGTGTGCTACAAGTGTACAGTGCGGAGGGTGCAGTGTATGTGTGCTACAAGTGTACAGTATGGAGGGTGCAGTGTATGTGTGCTACAAGTGTACAGTGCGGAGGGTGCAGTGTATGTGTGCTACAAGTGTACAGTGCAGAGGGTGCAGTGTATGTGTGCTACAAGTGTACAGTGCGGAGGGTGCAGTGTATGTGTGCTACAAGTGTACAGTGCGGAGGGTGCAGTGTATGTGTGCTACAAGTGTACAGTGCAGGGGGTGGAGTGTATGTGGGTTACAAGTGTACAGCGCGGAGGGTGCAGTGTATGTGTGCTACAAGTGTACAGTGCGGAGGGTGCAGTGTATGTGGGTTACAAGTGTACAGTGCGGAGGGTGCAGTGTATGTGGGTTACAAGTGTACAGCACGGAGGGTGCAGTGTATGTGTGCTACAAGTGTACATTGCGGAGGGTGCAGTGTATATGTGCTACAAGTGTACAGTGCGGAGGGTGCAGTGTATGTGTGCTACAAGTGTACAGTGCGGAGGGTGCAGTGTATGTGGGTTACAAGTGTGCAGTGTATGTGTGCTACAAGTGTACAGTGCGGAGGGTGCAGTGTATGTGTGCTACAAGTGTACAGTGCGGAGGGTGGAGTGTATGTGTGCTACAAGTGTACAGTGCGGAGGGTGCAGTGTATGTGTGCTACAAGTGTACAGTGCGGAGGGTGCAGTGTATGTGTGCTACAAGTGTACAGTGCGGAGGGTGCAGTGTATGTGTGCTACAAGTGTACAGTGCGGAGGGTGCAGTGTATGTGTGCTACAAGTGTACAGTGCGGAGGGTGCAGTGTATGTGTGCTACAAGTGTACAGTGCGGAGGGTGCAGTGTATGTGGGTTACAAGTGTACAGTGCGGAGGGTGCAGTGTATGTGTGCTACAACACAACAATTATAGTACACACAGGCATACATTGCACCCTCATTACACACAATGCCGTACCTGTGTACACTTGTATCTCACACACACACACACACACTGCACTCTCAGCACTGTACACTCCTAGCATGCTTATGTCACACACACAACTCTGTACATGTATTTAGCACACACCCAATATGTACAGCCATGCCAGCACACCGGAGAACCTTGTAATTTTCCCACCAACCTGAATACAGTAAAAATAACTGCCATTGCCGTGTATATTTTCATGCCCTAGTAAGGAGTCTTGCACAATATTATGCTCTTCAGCCCCCCTCTTTCTTTGTGCTTTTTGGCCCAAACCAGGGTCCGCCCCACAGCTCAAATTCCTCTGTCGGAGGCCAAGTCCTGGCTTTCCAGGAAACTTTACTGGCTCTCACTGACCGGACTGCATGTTCTTGCACTACAAACACTTTGGGGGTTATTTCCGAAAGGCAAATCCACTTTGCACTACATGTACAAACTACAATTGCCAAGTGCACTTGAAAGTGCATTTGGAAGTGCAGTCGCTGTAAATCTGAGGGGTAGATCTGAAATGAGGGGAAGCTCTGCTGATTTCATCATCCAATCATGTGGAAGCTAACATGCTGTTTTTTATTCTCCTTGCATGTCCCCCTTGGATCTACAGCGACTGCACTTCCAAGTGCAATTTCAAGTGCACTTTTCACTTGTAGTGCAAAGTGGATTTTCCTTTGGTAAATAACCCCCTTTGTATACCCAGACCTGTATACATCACTACACCCGCTGGGTCTGATTTTTGTCACACTGTCCTGTTCCTCAGACATGATTCTTCTGTTTGTAATGCTGATTCTGATTCTACATGCTTTTGCCCGTAGACCTGATATAATGGTGATCTTGGTACCGTTCTGCTGATTATTCTTTTGTATAGGTGCCAGCTTCCACTGCAGACACACCTTAGCTCAAGGGATCTAGCAGGCAGTCATACTGGATATTTCTAATGCTCCTACCTGGGTAGGCGGGGTTGAATGGGAGCCAAATCTGCGGTCAGCCAGGAAACTGGGGAAGGGAGAGGAAAGGAAGAGGAGAGCCGGCTGGATCACACAGAGCGGGGATCTCCGCTGTCAAGCAAGGTCCCACCTCCTGAACCGGCCCCTGTGATAGACAGCACACTGGTCCAATGCTGGGAAATTTAAGAAGTGAGCTATCTACCATAGGAGCTGGTCCAGGAGGCGGGGCTTTGTTTGACAGGGGAGATCCTCGCTCTGTGTGATCCGGCCGGCTCTACTCTTCCTTTCCTCTCCCTTCCCCACAGTTTCCTTCTCTGGGATGAGAATCCCATAAGGCTGCATTGGTGGGCACTGATGAGGCGGCATTGGTGGGCACTGATGAGGCCGCACTGGTGGGCGCTGATGAGGCGGCACTGGTGGGCGCTGATGAGGCGGCATTGGTGGGCGCTGATGAGGCGGCATTGGTGGGTGCTGATGAGGCGGCATTGGTGGGCGCTGATGAGGCGGCATTGGTGGGCGCTGATGAGGCGGCATTGTTGGGCGCTGATGAGGCGGCATTGTTGGGCGCTGATGAGGCGGCATTGTTGGGCGCTGATGAGGCGGCATTGTTGGGCGCTGATGAGGCGGCATTGTTGGGCGCTGATGAGGCGGCATTGTTGGGCGCTGATGAGGCGGCATTGTTGGGCGCAGATGAGGCGGCATTGTTGGGCGCAGATGAGGCGGCATTGATGGGCTGCAATGATGGGCACTGATGGGCTGCATTGATGGGCACTGATGGGAGGCGGCATTGATGGGCACTGATGGGCGGCTGCACTGATGGGCGGCTGCACTGATGGGCGGCTGCACTGATGGGCACTGATGGGCGGCTGCACTGATGGGCACTGATGGGCTGCACTGATGGGCACTGATGGACACTGATGGGCTGCATTGATGGGCATTGATGGGCTGCACTGATGGGCTGCACTGATGGGCTGCACTGATGGACACTGATGGGCTGCACTGATGGACACTGCACTGATGGACACTGCACTGATGGACACTGCACTGATGGACACTGCACTGATGGACACTGCACTGATGGGCTCTGCACTGATGGGCTCTGCACTGATGGGCTCTGCACTGATGGGCTCTGCACTGATGGGCGCTGATAGGCTGCACTGATGGGCACTGATGGGCTGCACTGATGGGCGCTGATAGGCTGCACTGATGGGCGCTGATAGGCTGCACTGATGGGCGCTGATAGGCTGCACTGATGGGCGCTGATAGGCTGCACTGATGGGCGCTGATAGGCTGCACTGATGGGCGCTGATAGGCTGCACTGATGGGCGCTGATAGGCTGCACTGATGGGCGCTGATAGGCTGCACTGATGGGCGCTGATAGGCTGCACTGATGGGCGCTGATAGGCTGCACTGATGGGCACTGATGAGTCTGCACTGATGAAGCGGCACTGATAAAGTTGTTGTTAATTATTTCTGTAATTTAATTCTGCATAGCCCATTTAACCCTGTCATTTCATGAAATAATTTGAGGATGTGTTTACGGGCGGGGCAGGGTAGGGGTTGGGTGGGACAACTGGTGGCGAGTAACTTTTAACTGGCTAGTAGCTCAGGACTTTGAAATTTTGAGTCCTGTCCAAATGTCTTATCAGGACCAAGGTAGTGAGATGTTTGCCTGTCTAGGATTGTGTTGGCTGTGCTTCAGGGACTTGATGGTCTGCGTACAGATTTAAAGACTCTAAACGTAACCATTGGTAAGTTTGGCTTTCAAAATTGCTTATCGTCACCCCATAGAAAACCCTGCAGTGAGCAGTTCACAACCACAGGTGACAATGTAATAGGGTGCCTCCCTTGCAAATACTGGACCACATGTTGACTCTCTTCTGGGGAGAGCAAAATTTTATTTAGGGCCTTTGTGGATCCTAGTTTACAGGTGTCCTTACAGTGCTTGTCCTGTTGCTGCATTCTTAACCACATCCCACCCAGCCTATAGTAATAAAATGGGCAGGTGGGAGTACTGCTATTTCAGGTGGATGTCATATGATGTTCTCCCAGTCGTGCTCCTCATGTGCATCATTGTGTCAGGCCGCTGTGCATGCCCTGGTACCTTGTGATTGCTGTGATCGGTCATGAGTCAGTTGTAAAAAATAAACAAAAAAAAAAAAAAAACAGCTTTTCATTCTTAGCCATTCTGTACTATTGTGATCTCTGTAATTGATCACATAGTACAGGGCCAAGAGTGGACCTGTTGTACCATGTGATAGCTGTGACCAATCACAGCTATCGAAATAGTACTGTACACAAAGGCACACAAATGGATGCCATTCACAAAGTAAAAAATAATTGCGCTCATACACAATCATAGCGTTAAAAATAAATAAATCCTGGTCACCTTCCCAGAGCAGTACAGTGTCACTATGTCGACACTGTACTGCTCTGGTGACAATATTGCAAAAATAGAAAAACCATGTTAAAAAAAAAAATAGAAAAAAATAAGGAAGGGGGAATTCAGTGTGTATGTGTGTGTCTCTCTCTCTCTCGTTCTCTCTCTCTCTCTCTCTCTCTCTCGTTCTCTCTCTCTCTCTCTCGTTCTCTCTCTCTCTCTCTCTCGTTCTCTCTCTCTCTCTCTCGTTCTCTCTCTCTCTCTCTCTCGTTCTCTCTCTCTCTCTCGCTCTCTCTCTCTCTCGTTCTCTCTCTCTCTCGTTCTCTCTCTCTCTCTCTCGTTCTCTCTCTCTCGTTCTCTCTCTCTCTCGTTCTCTCTCATTCTCTCTCGTTCTCTCTCTCTCCTCTCTCTCGTTCTCTCTCTCTCCTCTCTCTCGTTCTCTCTCTCTCTCCTCTCTCTCGTTCTCTCTCTCTCCTCTCTCTCGTTCTCTCTCTCTCCTCTCTCTCGTTCTCTCTCTCTCCTCTCTCTCGTTCTCTCTCTCTTCTCTCTCTCGTTCTCTCTCTCTCTCTCTCTCTCGTTCTCATAGCTCCTCTCTCTCTCTCTCTCTCTCTCTCTCTCTCTCTCTCTCTCTCTCTCTCGTTCTCATAGCTCCTCTCTCTCGTTCTCTCTCTCTCTCTCGTTCTCTCTCTCTCTCTCTCGTTCTCTCTCTCTCCCTCTCGTTCTCTCTCTCTCCCTCTCGTTCTCTCTCTCTCTCGTTCTCTCTCTCTCTCGTTCTCTCTCTCTCGTTCTCTCTCTCTCGTTCTCTCTCTCTCGTTCTCTCTCTCTCGTTCTCTCTCTCTCGTTCTCTCTCTCTCCCTCTCGTTCTCTCTCTCTCCCTCTCGTTCTCTCTCTCTCCCTCTCGTTCTCTCTCTCTCTCTCGTTCTCTCTCTCTCTCTCGTTCTCTCTCTCTCGTTCTCTCTCGTTCTCTCTCTCTCGTTCTCTCTCGTTCTCTCTCTCTCGTTCTCTCTCTCTCGTTCTCTCTCTCTCGTTCTCTCTCTCTCGTTCTCTCTCTCTCGTTCTCTCTCTCTCGTTCTCTCTCTCTCGTTCTCTCTCTCTCGTTCTCTCTCTCTCGTTCTCTCTCGTTCTCTCGTTCTCTCTCGTTCTCTCTCTCTCTCGTTCTCTCGTTCTCACTCTCGGTCTCTCTCTCTCGTTCTCACTCTCGGTCTCTCTCTCTCGTTCTCTCTCTCTCTCTCTCTCGTTCTCTCTCTCTCTCGTTCTCTCTCTCTCTCTCGTTCTCTCTCTCTCTCTCTCTCGTTCTCGTTCTCTCTCTCTCGTTCTCTCTCTCTCGTTCTCTCTCTCTCTCGTTCTCTCTCTCTCGTTCTCTCTCTCTCGTTCTCTCTCTCTCGTTCTCTCTCTCGTTCTCTCTCTCGTTCTCTCTCTCTCTCTCTCTCTCTCGTTCTCTCTCTCTCTCGTTCTCTCTCGCTCTCTCTCGCTCTCTCGTTCTCACTCTCGGTCTCTCGTTCTCACTCTCGGTCTCTCTCTCTCGTTCTCTCTCTCTCTCGTTCTCTCTCTCTCTCTCGTTCTCTCTCTCTCTCTCGTTCTCGTTCTCTCTCTCTCTCTCTCTCTCTCATTCTCGTTCTCTCTCTCTCTCGTTCTCACTCTCTCTCTCTCTAGATATATAGAGATATATATATATATATTTTTTTTTTTACATAGTCCCCAGTCAGTGTCCCTGATCACCGTCCTATGGTGACGCTGTACTGCTGGGCATGAAGGGGGTGAAAGTGTCCGTCATTGAGGTGGGTTCCTGGCGGTGGTCTCTGATATTACGCCATTTAAGCAAAGCCTGGCAGATCGTAGGATTTCCTCACTGTCTGTGACCATTTCAACTGATTACTTTTTGCACACAGTGAATTATATCAGCACAGGAAAATCTAGACATTTCCAAAGACCGTTTTCTTTACTTGGAGATTGTTCCCGCTAATCAAGACCTCGTGGCAGCAATGTGGCAGCCAGCATCTGGTCGCCAGACTGAGAAGGGGAGTAGAACCAATGTTATGAGGACACAACCTCCCAGAGCATTGAGATGGGACTCTTCACCAACATTCCCATGGGGGGGGGGGGTCCCCCCACAATGACTCCTTCTCTGGAGACAGCAGGTTGTGTAATGTCACCCTGGATATGGAGATGCATGTCATGGGCGTGTTGTGCTCGGGATGGGCACGCCGATATCAGATGTTTAATATAGCATGCATGCCTTGCATACTATTCACAGCAGGACATTCTAGCCGGGCTGAATATAGTAGAAGATACTTGAGGACTCATGGTGGGAGAGGATGGACTCTGCCTGCTTTCATCTCCCCCAGTCCTATGAATACAATACCAACTACCAATACTTTTTATTGTTCTAATGATTGTAAAGAACGGGTGAAATCAACCGAGATAAACCCAGACAGATCTGAATAGTGTTAAAAGATGATTTTCCTGTTCTGTGGTTGGTTAGGATTTCGGGAACTGACACCAACCTTCAGCCTTCACATGTACCCGTCTCTAGTAGACGTTCCTAGAAAGTAATCCTCTACCCGATTGTGTGTCCTATCAATCATTGGTCTCTAGGGAAAGGATTATTTCCATCCAGATGTATAGGACTCTTAAAGTAGATGCACATATGTCGGGGGAAGACGGTTTACTGCAGGTCCATTATCGATGGAAAGTCGCTGTAGGCGGATCTGTCAGTTTTTATGCAAATTGGAATGGCTTAAAGCCAAACACACCGGCTTTCCAGCCATACCAGTAACCAATCTAGATTCTTCCCATTAGTGGATGAAGTGAACTTTGTGTGTGAAGTTCTATCAGGGGAGCATGTGAGAGTAAAGCTGGCCATACACTGGTAGAATCTACTTCAAATATGTTTGTTTTAAGAATGTTTGTTCATTCTCTAATTGTTAGTGGGGTCAAATCGACATTCCTTTTTAACCGCAAAGTTTAAAGGAGCAGGATGGAAGAATTTTCCCTAATCAAATTTCTAACAGCAAATGTGGTTTTCGTTCAGGAAAGTTTTTTTGCCTCAAAGTCGAACGTTAAAAGCCTATGTATTTGAATCCCTTTAAAACGACATTCGTTGTGTCATCGAATGTACTGATGAGAATTTTCAGAAGAACATTCCTACAAATGTTTGTTCAGAAATCTACTAGTACATGGCTAGCTTAAAGCGGACCTTCAGTTATTTTTTCATCTTTCAATCTATTAAAGGGGTTGTAAACCTTTGTGGTTTTTCACCTCAATACATTCTATGCATTGGGGTGAAAAACCTCTTATAGTGCAGCAGCCCCCCAGTTCCCCCGTTTTATTTCCCTGAACCCTCGTTTTCTTGCGCTGGGGACAGCACACCAGCTCTAGCCGGTGTCTCGTGTCCTGATTGGCTAGATCGATAGCAGCACAGCCATTGGCTCCCGCTGCTGTTAATTAAATCCAATGACGTGGGGGCGGGGCTGAGTCCACCATTCGTGTCTGTGGACGGAAATGCTGGACTCGGGAACGTGCCCGCAAGGTAACCCCCTCGGGAGAGCGCTTCTTCTAGGGGTTATCTGATGCGGGGAGGAGCCGCTGGGGGACCCCGGAAGAGGATGTTCGGGGGCCGCTCTGTGCAAAATGAGCTGCACAGTGGAGGTAAGTATAATATGTTGGTGATTTAAAAAAAAAAAACAAAACAAAAAAAAGCAGTTTCTTTACAATCACTTTAAATCTTTTGCCCTTGTTTTGACTTTGGATAGTAAAACACTTTTTTTTTTTTCTGCCAGTAAATACCTTATACAGCCCACTTCCAGGGATATGCAATTAGCGGACCTCCAGCTGTTGCGGAACTACAATTCCCATGAGGCATAGCAAGACTCTGACAGCCAAAGCATGACACCCAGAGGCAGAGGTATGATGGGACTTGTAGTTTTGCAACAGCTGGAGGTCCGCTAATTGCATATCCCTGCTCTAGGGTCTCTACTAAAAAAATGTATATGTTTGGGGGTTCCAAGTAATTTTCTAGCAAAAAAAAAAAAAGGTTTTAGCTTGAAACCAACAAATGTCATAAAAAGGTTTAGTGTTTAAGTGGTTAAACTTTCCTCACTTACGCAGGAAGTCTGTTCCAATGACAAATTGTTACAATGTTTATACTTAAGTTCAACTGATAAAGAATGATAAAGAATTCTTGGCAGACTGCCCAGTTTTTTTATTCTTCCTTTCTTTTGAAGGCTGTGGCTTCAGAAGAGGAGAGAGAATTCTTTGCATAGCAAGAATCGTGAAACACTTTATTCTGGATCACAACGGGAAAAAATTGTGATAACGATTCTTGACAATTGTGCAGCTCTAAATCACAGTATATATAAAATAATACGCAAAGTGGTTGGAGGGAAGCTTCAGAATGGCAAAGATGTTTTTATTACAAATGATGTGAGCAGACTACAGTTCCTCTTTAAGAAGCACAGGGGAGACCTTCATGTATGTCAGGATTGCCTGGTATTACTTTATTTAAAGCTGCAGATTAGAATATATTAGGGATGCACCGATACCGGTGTTGATGCCGAGTATTCTCACAAGTACTCGAACTCGTAAAAATACTCCAATACCCAAAATTGATACCTCTGCGGTGCGATTTGAGCCCCACAAGCGATCGCGGGCACGAGAGGCAGAACAGGGATGTGTATGTGTGTGTGTGTGTGTGTGTGTGTGTGTGTGTGTGTGTGTAAACACACACATCCCTGTTCTGTTCTGTGAGGAGAGACAGATCGAGAGTTCCTAATAGTTAAGAACCAGGATCTGTCAATTTCTCTCTAGGTCAGTCCCCTCCCCCTACAGTTAGGAACACACACTAGGGAACACAGTTAACCCCTCGATCGCCCCCTAGTGTTAACCCCTTCTCTGCCAGTGACATTTTTACAGTAATCCGTGCATTTTTATAGCACTGATCGCTGTATAAATGCCAAAGGTCCTAAAAATGTGTCAAAAGTGTCCGATGTGTCCGCCTTAATGTCGCAGTCCAGATAAAAATCGCAGATCGCCGCCATTACTAGTAAAAAAAATAATAATAAAAATGCTATAAATCTATCCCCTATTTTGTAGAAACTATAACTTTTGCGCAAACCAATCAATATATGCTTATTGCGATTTTTTTTTTTTTTTTTTTAACTAAAATTATGTAGAAGAATACATATCGGCCTAAACTGAGAAAAAATTTGCTTTAAAAAAAAAAAAAAAAAAAGGGATATTTATTATAGCAAAAAGTACAAAATATTTTGTTTTTTTGTTGTTTTTTTTTCAAAATTGTCTTTTTGTTTATAGCGCAAAAAATAAAAAGCGTAGAGGTGATCAAATACCACCAAAAGAAAGCTCTATTTGTGGGGGAAAAAGGACGTCAATTTTGTTTGGGTGCAACGTCTCACGATCGCGCAATTGTCAGTTAAAGCGACGCAGTGCCGAATCGCAAAAAATGGCCTGGTCATTCAGCAGCCAAATTTTCCGGGGCTGAAGTGGTTAAATGATTGGGTTTACTTCTCTTCTAAGGACAGACATCACTGGGCAGGTTAACAATAACCAGGCAGACCAGAGGTGAAGAGACGGAATGAAGGAGATCTGTTTTCTATACATCACATCTGGATGAAGCTGCAGGAACATAATCAGAATACATAGAAATGAAGAGGGGGGGGTTGGGACTTTAAATGAAGCACAATGTACAGCCTCCATCCCTGGTTTGGGTTGAGAATAAAAGGAAGTGGGGACTTTAAATGAAGCATCAGAATAAGTGAGCCTGTAGTCTGTTGATTGTGGATGTCTGACCTCCAGGTTATCAGCCCTTCCCTGTCTCTATAGGACATGATCTGTACAGAGATCTGACGGCTCACCTTCCTCTCACCTTCACATACCTCTCTTCCTGTCTGATAACCTTCTAATAACCGGGCTCTGTAGGGACCAGGTCAATAAAAACCAGAAATGATAGAAGTAATATGAAATGTTTTATAACCTGCATGATTACAGTCACACTTCATGTCTGATTTGGTTTCTGCAGTTATTATATGTACCTGTTAGAAATACTAAAGTCTTTTTTTTTTTTCATTTAACCACTTAAGCCCCGGACCATTGGGCTGACCAAAGCGTTTTTTTGCGATTCGGCACTGCGTCGCTTTAACTGACAATTCCGCGGTCGTGCGACGCGGCTCCCAAACAAAATTGACGTCCTTCCCCCCCCCCCCCCACAAATAGAGCTTTCTCTTGGTGGTATTTGATCACCTCTGCGGTTTTTATTTTTTGCGCTATAAAAAAAACAATAGCGACAATTTAGAAAAAAATGCACTATTTTTTCCTTTTTGCTATAATAAATATCCCCAAAAAATATATAAAAAAATTTTTTTTCCCCCTCAGTTTAGGCGGAAACGTATTCTTCTACATATTTTTGGTAAAAAAAAAAAATCGCAATAAGCATTTATTAATTGGTTTGCGCAAAAGTTATAGCGTCTACAAAATAGGGTATAGTTTTATGGCATTTTTATAAAAAAAAAAATTTTTTTTTAATAGTAATGGTGGTGATCAGCGATTTTTACCGTGATTGCGACATGGTGGACAGAACGGACACTTTTGGCGCGATTTTTGGACCATTGTCATTTATACAGCAATCAGTGCAATTAAAAATGCACTGGTCACTGTGTAAATGTGACTAGCAGTGAAGAGGTTAACACTAGGTGGCGCTGTAGGAGTTAAGTGTGTCCTAGGGAGTGATTCTAACTGTGGGGGGAGGGGCTATGTGTGTCACAACACTGATCACCGCTCCCGATTACAGAGAGCAGTGATCAGTTTCATTAGGCAGAATGGGGAAATGCTTGTTTACATCAGCATTTCCCCGTTCTTCCTCTCCGTGAGACGATCGCGGATATACCCGCGGACATCGAGTACGCGGTACCCGCGATCACACTCACGGAGCTCGCGGCGGGTGCACGCGGTATGGAACGGCGGCAAATTTAAAGGGACGTACCTGTTACGCCCATTTGCCTGTTTGTGCCATTGTGTCAACTAGGGTTGTCCCGATACCGATACTAGTATCGGTATCGGCACCGATACCGAGCATTTGCCCAAGTACTTGTACTCGGGCAAATGCTCCCGATGCTTCCCCCGATACCTTGACTGTCAGCGGTGATCGGCGCGTGGGGGAGTTACAAGCTTCTCCCCCCCCCCCCCCCGCGGCTTTCAGCTGCTTTAGTGACACAGCGGTGATCGGTGCTTGTAACTCCCCCACACACGATCCTTGCTGACTGTCACCTCATCCCCCTTAGTCCCCCTCCGTTCCTCTGTCCCCCTTAGTCCCCCTCCGTTCCTCTGTCCCCCTCCGCTGTCCTGCTCTGTTGCTCTGTCCCCCTCCGTTCCAATGTCCTCCTCCGCTGCACTGTCCCCCTCCGCTGTCCTCCTTCTTTGCTCTGTCCCCCCCCCCGCTGTCCTCCGTTGCATTGTCCCCCCCGCTGTCCTCCGTTGCATTGTCCCCCTCCGCTGTCCTCCGTTGCATTGTCCCCCTCCGCTGTCCTCCGTTGCATTGTCCCCCTCCGCTGTCCTCCGTTGCATTGTCCCCCTCCGCTGTCCTCCGTTGCATTGTCCCCCTCCGCTGTCCTCCGTTGCATTGTCCCCCTCCGCTGTCCTCCGTTGCATTGTCCCCCTCCGCTGTCCTCCGTTGCATTGTCCCCCTCCGCTGTCCTCCGTTGCATTGTCCCCCTCCGCTGTCCTCCGTTGCATTGTCCCCCTCCGCTGTCCTCCGTTGCATTGTCCCCCTCCGCTGTCCTCCGTTGCATTGTCCCCCTCCGCTGTCCTCCGTTGCATTGTCCCCCTCCGCTGTCCTCCGTTGCATTGTCCCCCTCCGCTGTCCTCCGTTGCATTGTCCCCCTCCGCTGTCCTCCGTTGCATTGTCCCCCTCCGCTGTCCTCCTCCGTTGCATTGTCCCCCTCCGCTGTCCTCCTCCGCTGCATTGTCCCCCTCCGCTGTCCTCCTCCGCTGCATTGTCCCCCTCCGCTGTCCTTCTTTGCTGTGTCCCCCTCCGCTGTCCCCATCTGTTCCGGCTTTCCGCTGTCCCCCTCTCTCTTCCTCTGTCCCCTCCGTTCTGCTGTCTGTCTCCGCTGTGTGAATGGATAGAGTCAGCTGACTTTGTCCATTCACATAACTGAAACATTGTAATCTCCTGTGATTACGATGTGTCAGTTTATGAATGGAGAGAAGCTGTTGTCTTCTCTCCATTCATTTTCAGTGCAGCTGAGGCTGCAGAGAAAGGGACTGGGGAATCTCTATCCTCGGTCTCTTTCTCTGTCTCAAGGGGGAGATATGAGAGGTCTGTTAAGACCCCTGATATCTCACCAAAGCCCCCCAACAGGGCTGATTAAAAAAAAAACACACACACATAGTGCAATAAAGAATAAAAAGAAAAAAATTGTAAAAAATAATAAATGTAAATGAAAAAGACAAAAACAAAAAAAAACACACACACAGGCACCGTTCACTCCCCCCCCCCCCCTTAAAAAAAAAAACAGTCATGTGACATTAAAAAAAAGTATCGGTATCGGCGAGTACTTGAAAAAAAGTATCGGTACTTGTACTCGGTCCTAAAAAAAAGTGGTATCCGGACAACCCTAGTGTCGACGTATATCCACATGCGGCAGTCGGCAAGCGGTTAAAAATAACAAACGTGTTATACTTGCCTTCTCTGTGTAATGGTTTTGCACAGAGCAGCCCAGATCCCCCTGTTCTCGGGTCCCTCGCCGGTGCTCCTGGCTCCTCCTAGTGCCCTCACAGCAAGCAGCTTACTATGGGCCCCCCCCCCCCCCCCCCCCCCGGGACGAGCCGCTGCTCTGTGTGTCCATTTAGACACGAAGCTGTGGCTCGGCTCCACCCCCTCTGTCTCCTCATTGGCTCACTGACTTTGGCAGGAGCCAGTGACGCCCACTGTGTGTCTCAGCCAATCAGGAGGGAGAGTCCCGGACAGCCGAGTCTCTTGTGCAACGCTGATAGAGAGGGGGCTCAGGCAAGTATTAGGGGGGCTGCTGCACACATTTTTATCTTAATGCATAGAATGTATTACGATAAAAAACCTGCCTTTACAACCACATTAAAGCGCGGATATTTATTATAAGTATTGACATTTATTTGTATGTTTATATTCCATCCAAGCTCTACACATAAGCACATTGTAGGAATTCCAGCGCCATCTATGAATAGATGTGAATCTGCACACATGAGCTTTTTAGTTGGAGATTAGTAGCCGTAGGACAAGGTTGGTTGGTCTGATCTTCTCTCAGCCTGCAGTGTCTGGTGGTGCCCCATAGACTCGAGATATACTTCTGATTGTACAAACCATCATCTGTCTACGGGCACTGGCCAAATTCCAAACCAAGTATGGGCTAGCTGGTTGTACATAAGTCAATCGATGTACAACCAGCCTGTCAGGTTTTTCCCACAAAGATCAGCGCCGTTGGCTATAGTCGGCAACACTACTCATTGTATTCTACTGGCAGTGAAGGCCGCCCACCGACAGAATACAATACCGCAGCGGGAGTCATTCCCTCATTCACATCAAATGTTTGGATGGGGGAACTGCTGTATTTCTTTTTCATTCAACCTGTTGGTTGAACAGAAAGGAAAAAAAAAAAAGAATAATGTATGGCCAACCCTACATAGCTTTGCCTACAGAGCCCAGCCCTATCTGGAAGGGGAGGAGACCTGACTAATCTCTGCTGCAGTTCAGTAACACTTACTAGTCTTGTCCCTCCTCCAGCCTGTGACTGGACAGTGAAAGGAGAAGCAGCAGAATGATGAGCTCATCTCTCTGTCACTCTGCTCTCTCCTCCTTTCAGCATGTGCCGCAGTGGTCATGTGCTAAGAAGGCTCAACTCATTGGATCCTTGCACTAGCTCAGCGGTCTTGCCAGTAAATGGCTGCACAGGAAGGGGGGCATGTCAGCACAAGTTTATTTAGAGCAGGCTGAGTTTCCCAGCACAGCCAGAAAGCTGACCATGCTGTGCTCTCATTACTAGTGTGGTCAGTTTTTAATAGGAAAACAGAGGGGCTGGCAGGAACACCAGGGATTTCACACAAAGGAAGCAATACAAAGAGAACAGGATGCTTTCTCATACAAGGACATGGTACAGCAGGCACATATCAGGAATATGAAATGTTGGGTTTACCTATTCTTTAATGATTACAGAGCTTAGTGCTTTGTATTTATACCCGGAGTTCATCCTTAATTTACATGTGAGGAAAGCAAATTTGCTTTGATCAGTCAACACTCACATTGCCAAACCAGCTAGATCAGTGACTGCGGGCGGTGCTGGATGGTTTCCCAAAAAGGGTGATAATGCAATTTGAATAAAAAAGGAGAGTTTAAGGAGAAGTATGAGATTTTTTATTATTTTAGAATTATACTTACTTGGGTGGATGTTGCATCTGTCCCCCACCAGCCCTAAGGCTGAGAACCGAGCGATCAAACACAGCCGATCGCTCAGTTCTGAGAGCTCCCTGAGCAGAGAGCTGGTGACTGCAGCGCTGGGCTGTGTGGTAGTGGTGGTGGGGGGGGGGGGGAGCGGCTCGCTGAGAGTCTGAGCTGGGTGCCGGTCCAGGC